>BPLQ01009974.1:0-43060 GCA_021605075.1 Caerostris darwini
AACAGGTCAGCCCATCAAATTACAATTAATACCTATAAAATATATGGGCTTGTTTTGGAGAAATTCTCGGAGTCAGCGATTCTCAATAAATAAAACCAATATTTATTTTTTAATTATATTTATTTTTAAAAAATTTCTTTCACAAGCAATTCTTATTGGTTTATTTCAATTACTTGCACGTGACTTTTTATTAAATTTCTTCCGCGGGCTTTTTTTATAAAATCTTTTAGAATTCTGTAGCTTATTTTTATTTATTTTATTTTTTTATTTCTTTAATTATTTATTCTATAAAAATTTTTTAAAATTTTTTTAATTTTTTAATTTTTATTTTTGACAATAACTAATGAACATAAACTATGCCTGAATATGCCGATTTATAAAATCGTTTAGAATTCTGTCTTATTTTAATGATTATTTATTTACCATTTTTTAAATCTTTTTAATGTAATTTTTATTGGAATTCCTATAAATCTCATTTTTTTATTTTAAATTTTTTTTATTTTCAATTTTTTTTTTTTATTTTATTTTATTTTGAACAATAACTAATGAACATAAACTATGCCTGAATATGCCGATTTATAAAATCGTTTAGAATTCTGTAGCTTATTTTATTGATTATTTATTTACCATTTTTTTAAAAATTTCTTTAATGTAATTTTTATTGGAATTCTATAAATCTCATTTTTTTTTTAAATCGTTTGTAAATAATTGTTTTTTTTTTTTTTTTTTTTTTAATTTTTTTTTTATTTTATTTTGAACGATAACTAATGAACATAAACTATGCCTGAATATGGTTTATTGGTGTTTTTTCTTTCTTGTTGTTTAATACTTCTGTTTCGAGGGGGAGAGTGCATTTTATTCATGTGCTCTCATTTTCTTTTTAAAAGTGACAGTGATTATTATTTCACACACATTGTTTGTTTTTTTATTTATTGTTACAGCAATATTTATGAAAGCATCCTTTTTATCAGTCAATGACCTTCGTTTCGGATTATGATAAATACATTTTTGAGCTCGTTTCCTTGTTTTCGTTATTTAAATATGGCTTATAAAATTTTTTTTAAATAGAAAATAAAGTAATAATTTTCGACTAAGTTCTTTAATTGCTCATGGAAGAACTTATAAAATACGATGATAATTGCATAATATTCTCAGTAATAATTATTCAAAAGAAGTTTTAAAAGCCAAAGGATTTTTAAAATTATTACACGCTGTAAGATAAATTACAAACATTAAAAATGAAATTTATTTTAATAATTAATTGTTTGTAAAATTCTTGCCTTTTTTTATAGTCAATTTTAATAGTTTAATTGTTTTCGATTTTCTTTGTTATTAGTCAAAATTTTGAACAATTTTAGAATTGTTTTGAAATGTGCGTTTCGTTTCAGTTTTAAATATTTCTTTGGTGTGCCCAAACAAAACCAGAATAAATGCATAGGTCGGAAAGTTCTTCCGCAAGTTCCAAAGGTACATATTCCCCAGATGCTATATTGTACTAGTTCATTTTTAATTATGATGGAGCGAGTTTGTTAAGGTATGCTTTTTCTTTTTAAAGCAGTCAATTAATTTGCAGAAACAAATATTATTACATTGTAAAGATAAAAGGGGCCTAATGGCCGAGTGACTGGCGCTCGGTGCCACAAGCTTCGGATTCGAGTCCCGGTGGTGCCATGGATGTTTGTAGTGGTTAGGAAATCCCCTTTAAACAGTATGTCCCAGTCTCATTTGACTGTAGAACATTAAGCGCAAGGTTGGCAATCCTACTCCGAAAAAAACCCTGCTGTCCAGAAATTTGCCAGTAGCCAGATGATCTTGGCTCACCATGGAGCTGTTATGCCAATGATGATGATGATGAAAATGGTAAATATGTTGTTGTTCTAATGCAGCTGGCAATACAGACAGTTAATCCTTATGCCATAATTAAGGGTTGCATTGCTGTTACTCCTTTAGCACTACCCAGGGACACGTGTAGCTTGAACTGAAGATATGCTACGGACGCAGTAACACTATCCCCACAACGCTCTACGATCAATTAGGATTGGGATCTATGGTTTAAATTGATTCGAACCACTACAAACCAGACGGGATTCGAATTAATACCTGGCCATTAAATATAATATATATATTTGGTGACCGATATATATATATATATATATATATATATAATAAGGCTGCACATCTCGCAACAATACGGACAAGTTAATGCTATAACTCAAATTAGCCTTATTTCATGTTATGACTTATTCATACTTTTTCTTATACATAATTCAATATGCAAGTTAAAGAATAACAAGCCTGATAAGAAAACAGATAAACATCAATTTTATGAAAAAAAAAAATTTCTATCGAAAGGAATAATACTTTCTTTTTATAAATACAATCTCATAAATTTTTCAATGTCAGTATTCTTTATTACAGAAGATAAAACTGGCATATGGACTATTGCTGAAAGTAGCTGATTAGAATAAAATGTACTTTATTTGAGCGTGCAAATCCTTTCTGTTTCAGGTGTAAGTAAGCATAATTTTTCGCTTCAAAAGATTACCTTTCGAAACTGTATATGGTGAAATGGGCAGAAATTGCGATATATCGCATTTAACAAACCAGCCAGCGTCACTAAACCCTATGGGTGGTGATCTTGTCCGTGTAATCAGGATTTCAAGAATTCTACTCTATTACTTCCATTACTTTAAACGATTATTTTAAATGATTTCAGTTAAAAAAGATAAAGAAAGAAAGAAAAAAGAACCTTGACATAGTAAATAATCTATCACAAAATAAAATGGAAGAATATTCTATTTCGGTAAAATATTTTACAGTAAAT
Organism: Caerostris darwini; assembly: GCA_021605075.1. Taxonomy (NCBI): domain Eukaryota; kingdom Metazoa; phylum Arthropoda; class Arachnida; order Araneae; family Araneidae; genus Caerostris; species Caerostris darwini. Next base: position 2,825 of record BPLQ01009974.1, read on the forward strand.
AAAGGGGTTTTGTATTTCGATATATTGATGCTTACACTAAAATAAATATATATAAAAAAAATATTTTTAAATATTTAAAATAATAAATTATGTATTAAATAAAAAAATATTTAAAATATGAAATAAATATTAAATATTTAAATATATAAATATAATAAAATAATATTAAAAATAATAAATAAATATTAAATAAAAAATATTTAAATATAATAAAATAAAATAATATTAAAAATAATAAATAAATATTAAATAAAAAATATTTAAATATATAAATATAATATTTTTAAATATATTTCGTTAAAAATAAAAATAATTTAAATATAAAAAAAATAATATTTTTTCTACAAAATAAATAAATAAAATAAAATAACAATAAATGTATATAAAAATAAAAAAATTTAAATAATAAATAAATATTAAATAAAGAATATTTAAATATGTATATATAATAATTTTAATATATTTCGGTAAAAATAAAAATAATTTAAATATAAAAAAAAATAATATTTTTTCTACAAAATAAATAAATAAAATAAAATAATAATAAATATATATAAAAATAAAAAAAATAAAATAATAAATAAATATTTAAATATGTATATATAATACTTTTAAACATATTTCGTTGAAAATAAAAATAATTTAAATATAAAAAATAATATCTTTCGTAAAAATAATTTTAAAAAAATAATAAAAATAAAAGCATATTAAATTAAATAAATATCATAAAATAATAATAAATATATATAAAAATAAAAATAATTAAAATAATAAATAAATATTAAATAAAAAATATTTAAATATGAAAACATAATATTTTTATATATATGTCGTTAAAAATAAAAATTAACTTAAATATAAAAAATTATATTTTTCGTAAAAATAATTCAAAAAAATAATAAAAATAAAAGCATATTAAATTAAATAAAGGCAATAAAATAATAATAAATATTTTATTATAAATATTTTTCATACATAAAAATAAAATGAATTAATAAAAATACTTAAATAAATATTTTTAATATTAAAAATAAAAAAATATTAAATTAATAAAAGGCACGTACATATATAAAGTATTAATAAATATTTAAAATATTATATAAAAATAAATATTAATAAATATAAATATTTAATATACATAATATATAATAATATTTTAATATTTTTCGTTATGCACGTGTTTGTTTACAAATAAGTATTCAACGTACGAAGTTAGCTAATTTGAAACTTTTTCATAACACCAACTAGGTAGCAATGTAGGTTCCTAATTTCAATTAGAATAAGAGTATCCAATGTTTTAGTTTCTTTAGCTACAGTTAAATTAAAAATCTGTCTCAGGCAGGGCCGAATTTTCCTATAGGCTAACTAGGCTTCAGCCTAGGGCCTCAAGATCAAGAGGGGCCTACATTCAAATTGTTAGAAAAACTAGAATTACACTATTCTAAAAACAGTAAACACTAAAACACTGAATCGAAAATAAGGAGAAATTATGAAATAAATTTATCTGAATTGAATTTGCTTTAATCTTCAATGTATTGAATATATTTAATTTAATTCGATAGAAAATATAATAATTTTTATTGCATATTTAATTTCGTAGTCAAATATTTTTATTATTTGAATTTTGTTTCTTTGTAAATGTTATGTGTTATGTTTCATTAGTTATTGTTACAAGTGCTATATATAGTGCTGAGAATAAATGTCCAAATAAGTGTTCTCGACTTTTTTTTTTTTTTTATGAACCGTGCCACATTTTTTATAAATATTGGTACCAATCACAACATGTTTCATTTAACATATATATAGTATATCCCAGTAATGATGTATTTTATTATCTCTCATGTAATTTACAAACTTAAAAATGGGAGGTGAAAGGGCCTCATAAGTGGAATAGCCTAGGGCCTCCTTTCATCTAAATCCGGCCCTGGTCCTAGGCCTCATATGAAAAGTACTAATTTAACAAAAGTTGTTAAGCAGAACTTAAATTAAAATATACACCCTTAAGATATCAAGCACAGTAAAAAAAATATTTGAATTGAACAATCACTTCTCTTTTCAAGCAGTTTTTTTTTTTTATGTTTTCAATGAGTAGATTAAGAACTTTTAATCCCTGATATTAAAAATACTTTAGAGAAAAAAAAATAGATTGGTATTTAAACTTAAGAAAATATATATATTTATAAATATTTGTTATGTTGTTAGAAATTCGCGAAAAAATAAAATTCTTTAAAATCTCCGTGTTTTAAGGAAATTTACTATATGATTTCATTTTCGTCATGTTCATAACGGTGTCAATGAACTTTGCATTAAAGCTTACTCTCATTTACTAAGAAAAAGCGTAATTCATAGCACAAACTTTATCATATACAGATGCAAAATGAATTAAAGGAATCAATTTAATATTTAATTTAAGAGAAAAGTTGATTTCACTGCTATTTTCAAATTTAAGATGGCATGTATTATTATGTTTAAAAAAAAAACAGAAATATTTTATTTTTTATGTTGTTGTGTCTAATCGTCAGTGTCCTGTAGTGCGCGACAGACATCCCATGAATAATATACTCATGGATGGAGAAAAGGTGCAGCTTCTGAAGTGGAGCACTCGTAGGTAGACGTCTGGCTTGGCTCCGAGTCGCTAAAGAAGGAGGACTTTTAGGAGAAACTACCCTGTATTTGATAGAAAACCCGGAATATTCCCACCAGATAGTTCGACTAACAAGGCAAGATCACCTGTCTCGAAATCTGCAGACAACAACATCTAGACTAAATCCATGAATCCTTGTAGGGGTAGCTTCTGTTGTGATGGGGCACCCGTAGATAGAAGTCTGACTTGTCTCCGTGACGCTGAAGAAGGATGGCAGTGACTTCTGGGAGGATTTTGGTGGGAACTCCCCACAGAATTTGCGTATCGTATGAGAGAAAACCTGAAAAACTCTCACCAGGTAATCTGACACACGAGACAAGACGCTAAACATCGCAAACGCCATCGAATCTCCTCGTTTTTTTGAAACGGTGTCTACAACAAAGCCGCCAGCTAATTGAACTTCAACCCTAATGCTCACCAGCGGCGCCGTTACCACTGAGACACGAGTCGGGCTTGTCTTCAACTTATGTTCATTTTGAGAACTAACATAACAACAATAGTTTCAGCTATTTATGATGATATAAAGATAATACAAAAATTAATAATAATTAAAATTGATAATAATTAAAAAATAAAATGCTGTACAAAACTATCATTACATTTATAAAATGGTAGTAATTATAAAATTTAAGAATTATCAATCCTCAGTTTTATGCCAATATTAATTTTTAAATGTAAAACTTTTGATTTTAAGTTGTTGTTTTATATTTGGGGGCTTTCATTATGAAAAATCTGCTTGTGAAATTTGAGAAAATTAACATTTACCTTTCCAAGATTCAGAAATCTAATTATGACAAACGTGGAATTGTTGAAAATAAATCAAAACCTTATTTCCGCTTTACCATCTTTGAAATAATTGGTATTTAATCTGCGTCTTAATTTCAAAATAATTAAAGAAGTCGTGTGATTTCTTCCATCAAAATATAAAGCAGGAACTTTTTTAGTATTCAAAACAATTGCACATGAGGAAATAAGAATTGTAAGTTTTCTTATTCTGCATAATAATTACCTACTCCAAAACATAAGGAAACTGTTGTTTTTTTGTCGACTGTTTCGAAAAAAAACTCGGAAAATCAGCAGTGTCATTTTTCGCTTGTTTTATTTACGACAGAAATGGAATCGAAGGCATTGCAACATAGTTCTCGAGTCTACATCGAATCTAATTGCCTAGTCTGCCCCAAATCTTAACTATCACACCGCGTAATACATGAAAGCATATGGGGCTTACTTACTAAACAGGTGGAAAACTCCGGCCTGTTCATTATATCAGAGAAAAAAAAACTACTGGTCAACTCGTAACAGAACTTTCTCTTCTTCACCAAAAACCCTCTTTTTAAGACAATCCGTGGGGGGGGGCGTTTTCACATCCTATTGGAGTAGACATTTCTCAGCTCGTCGTCTATCACCAATCACGATGAAGCAACTCATGATATGGTTCTTATTTAGTCTGTAATTGTTTCGACCTGTGAAGGTCACACAGACAATCGCTAATTTCATGGGTCTCATTAAACATGACACTGAATATCTGCTATCAGATTTGAGTGACAGATTTTTCTCATTAGTACAAAACACTCATTGCACGTAATATAACTACCCACAATGTTGCCTTGTCTGCTGTCAAATTTGAATGATGGGTTATTATATATTTGTAACTAATATACATTCCTCTCTCCTGGGAATGAAATGCCAAAACTCTTCCAGTGAGAAAAAAATTCGCATACAGCATTCAATTAATGCAGCATTTTCATCGATGAGATTTTAAACAAACTGAAGCATTACGCTGTTCTACTCTCAAAATTAGCAAAAATGTAAAAAAAAAAATTTAAAAAAAAAATTAAAATCAAATAAGAACAAGACGAGATCTTTTTGTCAAATTTTGAGTTTAAAAATTCCATAAGATTTATTTGCGATCATTTTAAAGATGAGAACTCTTTACAGCTATATGTTGGCTAAACTTTAAAATGAAGGTTAAAAAGAAATGGTTTTCCTTTATTGGAATATTCATCTTTTTTAACCTTCATTCTTGCCGAAGCTTCATTTCTTTAAAAAAAATGTATTTGCAATAAGATTCTTATAATGAATTCTATTTTCTTATAATGAACGAAATATGATAGCGATTTAGATTCATTTTAAGAAAATAACTGCAAATTTGATAGATGCACTTGATATATCTCTATATATTGATAAATTTGATAGATCTCACTGCAAATTTGATAGATGTTCTTTACATCTAAATGCATCCAATCTATAGATGTTCTTTAATGCATACCAAGAGACATTGGAATATAAATAATGAGAAGAAGATGGACTTGTACAACATCATAACCATAAACTTATACTATCTTTCATGTGTGAATGTGTAAAACAGGGGTGGCACTCCAAATGACCTTGCGGGCTACTTTGGAAACGTACCATAACTCGCCTGGCTGCATATAAAATTAAATATCCTGAATTAGATTTAGACATTTTTTGGAGTTAAAAATTGAAACGTTATGAGTTATTATTATTGTGCACTATTATTCTTACATGTAAACATAGATCATATAATAATAAGGATACTAAACGACCATTGTAAAGAAATATATAACACTAAAAATGAAATAAAAAAATATATAAATATAAAGGAAATGAAAGGAATGAAATCCTTAAAAAATATTTATTTTACTACTGAGATATTTGTTTCTCAACTCTTTCACTTAGCTTTTGCAATTATCTGAATTTGGTATTTGCACATCGTAATGGGTGTTGCGTCCGTTATGTTTGAGAGTGTTTTGTGTTTGATCAATTTCATTTTAGAAAAAAAAAAAAAAAAAAACGATTCGCAGGTGTAAACTGAAGTAAAAGCTCTAACAGCTTTTTGTGCCAGATTTCTCAAATTGGAAAATTTCATGAGTTCATCTCTCGCATCACGTTCATTCGTGCGCATTATGAGTTCGAAGAACATAATTTAATTATTCTAAACTCATAACTGTAAACTCGTAAAATAAACTGTCATATATTCAAAAGAATATTATTTTAAAGTCGAAGTTAATTTTTTCTTATAATTTCGACAGTTAATTTTTGAATATATGGATGCACACATAATGTATTCTTAAATACATACGTTTTCACGACTTTGGCCTTATAAAATAAATATATTACACAATCCAGTCACATTAATGTGACCACCACATACTTCGACGTCAACGTGAAATAAGCAAGCCCAAAAGACAGGTGGCAGCACATTGCAGTGGAGTATATATAAAGAATTCCACTGAATACCACATTCCACACTGACAGGTATGTGTATATATGTATGTACTTATTTTGTATGTACTTATTTTGACAGGTGGTCACATTAATGTGACTGGACTGTGTATAAGTAATATATAAATGTAAGTGTATATAAAGTAGTGTATAAATGTGTTATAAATATATTATAAATAAGTGTGAAAATTCTCACGGGCCAAAAAATTGTTCAAGGCAGGGCAAGCAATTCATTTTACATCAGGCGTCGCCGCGGGTTGGACACCCCTGGTGTAAAATAATTATCAATATTAAGTTAAAAACCAATTAGAAGGTGATTCTGATCAAATATGTGAACTTCTCGCATCGACACAGTCAGTCTATCTAATAATATTTGATCAAGTCAATCTATCAAGCAATACTTTTTTCCCATCCAATATGTGAATGTGGGGCAGATGCATCTTCTTATAACATACGTAAGTAAAACATCCTAACACGGACGAACCCTTATCCGATAGAATTGAAATTGTTATTCACGAATGCATATAGATTCATGAACATGCATATTAAATGCGTGATATAAATAAGAAATATAATATTGTAACCGTGGTTCCACCTACGCAACCATATTTCCTCATAACCGTGTTTCCTCCTACCCACTGCAAGAGCGCCCCTTGCGTCGTACAGAAGAAATCGTCAGTTGGCATAGAGTCTCTCACCCGAGAGGACGCACGGCGCAACTGGCGCTGAATTACAATCTCTCATCTCGAAAGCTAGAAGTGGAATCCTTCCACTCATCTTTTAGTGTATATCGTTAAAATATGCTACATGTGTGTTAAAAAGTGTTTATAGTTTATTGTGGTGTTAATGTTGTATTTACATGTTTGTAAGAATAAATCTGTGTATTCTTGGACTTGCAACTCGATTCGACCACACCCAGTTCCAGCTGCACAAATAAAATAACACATCGACTACAATATGTATATTTTAAAAAATTAAAGTTTTAAAGAAAATCATTTCACAAATAATAATAATAATATTTTACAAATTGTTATTACTATTATTATTATTATTGATATTCATACTACAGGGAACTAAAATTTCCAAGGAGAAGTATTAGTTCATTAGTTTAGTTATTGCTTCAAAAATTATTATTATTATTATTATTATTATGCATTAAAAATGGCTGCTATTGCTATTTTAATGAAATTAATTTTCTAAATTACTTAAATTATGATAAAATGTATAATAGATTGTTTAAATTGACCCGGTTATTAATAATTTAATTTGACGTAGTCGAATAATTCAAAGATTAGAAAAAAGAATTATTTTAGGAGAGAAAAAATTAAATGAAATGAAAATTTGGATTATTTCTTTAAAATTGCCGGATTTAATTATATTTCTGTATCTTGAATAAAAAAAAAATGTTAAAAAATTTTTTACCTCCAATATAAAACACAAATTTTCAGAGGTATTTCTTAAAGAAATTGCTAATTATTGTAAAAACATATTGGAAATAAACGATACTAAATTATAAGACGCGACATTTTCTAACTCAAAGAAAAAGACTAGCAGAGCGTGGTTTCGATCCACTGATATTTGAGTTACGTGCCCACTGGGCTTCAATACAATACAAAAAATTTTAAAAGTCACAAAAAAAAAAAAAAGATTAAATCCAATAATAAAACTATCTACATAAAGAAATAGTAATTGTTTTCTGTAAAAGAATTTATAGCCATTCACAATTAATAAAACAAATGGTTGGAGCTATAATAAAGGAATGGAACATTTTCACTTTTATGTAATAGATTAGTTTTTTTGAAAATTGAGATTTATTTGTTTCATTTTTAACATTTTCTCAATATTTTTTGTCAGAATTTGCTTAGATAATGCACTAAATGGAATATTTATTTTAGGGTTTTTTTTCCTTAAAATATTAATTAATTTTTCTCTAGTAATCCGGGATTCATATTAAACTTTTTTTAAAAAATAAATAATTAAAATATAATAAAAAACAATGAAACAATAAATAGTATAAAAAGAATTTTCAAACATTTCGCAGTCATTTTTAAGCTTTAATAATAATAATAATATTATTTTAATCATAAATGTATCATAATTTATAATAATTATTTTTTAATTTAAGAAGATAAAATAAATAATTGTTTCAATATTTGTAAACACAATTCATTATCACAAAAATCTACAAATAATAAATACTACACTTTTTGTTTGTTTTGTTTTTAATGCTGAAGCAAGGAATTTTTAATATTAGATTTGTAAAACTCATTTTTTTATTATGACGTTGTATTAAAGAAGTGGATAAAATGATTCATTTCATCATTTTTTATGTAATATATTAATCAATTTATGTAATTAATTACGTTTTGAATATTTAGATTTATTTGATATATTCTTACCATTTTAACAACATTATTTATGTCAGAATTTTCTATTGGCTTAGAAAACAAAAATCTAAAAACAGTAAATACTAGATTCTTTGCTTGTTTTATTTTTAAAGACGATACATGGAATTTTTATATTAGATTTGTAAAACTCAATTTTTATTTTAATGAAAACAATATTGCCTGAAACCCAGTTATGAATTAAATATTATCATTTATGCCAGCTCACAAATTTTAATCACTCAATGAATTTTTAATTAAAAAATTTTTAAAATAAAAAAAATTTAAATTAAAATTAAATTTGTATCATTATTTGAGGGAAAAGGCTTATGGAGAGGGATTTTATGTAGCCGCGATCTTTTCCTATAAATTCATTTAAATTCTAATATTTGTGTTAAAAAATGTAATCTAGCAGAGCGTGGTTTCGATCCACGGACCTCTGGGTTATGGGCCCAGCACGCTTCCACTGCGCCACTCTGCTCTGGTAAACAGCACGGATTTTACGATATTATAACTTTCTAGATAATTCGCATAGATAATAGTAATTTTTTTTTTGCTCATTTTAAAACTTTTTGGTGCTTTAGATATTAACTACTAATAGCTGAAAAGAATCTTATTCAATTCCTTCTATTAGCTCACACTCTCCCTATATATATCTTGTTCAAATTTACAATCGTTAAAAAAATACTTTTTATTCATCCATTCAAATTCAAATACATTTTTTTTTAACTTGCAGTGGATGACACTTGATGTTAAAACAGTTTTTTCAAATATTAATTAAATTTAATGAATTAATTTTAGTTTTTTTTTTTTTTTTTTAGATTTAAGTTGCATATATCTACCAATAGATGGCGCCAGATAAACTTAAAAAAATTAAATGAAAATTATTTATAAAGGACTTTCTGCAATGTAGTGAAAAGAGATAAGAATTGACTTAATTTTTTGTTTTTATATATTACTTGTTTTTAGGTGGGTGTTTTTTTTTTTAAATTTTCAATGGCAGATTATGAACAGTTACAGCAATAGAAAGAACAACGAAAAAAAAAAAAAAAAAAAAACTCATAATACAACAAAACAAGCTGAAACAGAGTTCATTAATCTTACAATAATGCCAAGTTGTAGATCCTTTAGCCGCTAAAGAGTGTTACCAGGTGCACCACGGGGAGGTAGATCTTCTGCGCACCCTGTTTTTAGGTGTAGATTGTATTATTTTATAGTTTTTACAATCAACCCAATATTTTCTAAAATCATTGATTTACATTATGATTATTGATAAAGTTGCAGCTGTTTCGTCCCTAGTTTTTTATCAGCACAATCGATAAATCTTATTTTTGAAATATAAATTCGTTAGCTTTGTTATATAAACTCTTTCTAGGACGTAAATACGAAAGGCTGTTGAGATTTAAAATATTGTCAAATATATTTTATTGTCACCATACGCTTTTTTTTGTTAATTTGGGTATATTTCGATCATTGAGGACCGCGAACTCTATCTTAATTACAATTAAAGTATATTTGTCACCATAGAAAAATACCATGCGCAGTAATGGTTCTGTTTCACGTAGTGATACTTGTTTTTCTCGTTTAAGGAACGGTGATATTTTTCAATTCCTTCTATTAGCTCACACTCTCCCTATATATATCTTGTTCAAATTTTCAATCGTTAATAAAATACTTTTTATTCATCCACTCAAGTTCAAATACAATTTGTTTGAACTTGTAGTGGATGACACTGAATGTCAATACAGTTTTTTCACATATTAATTCAGTAGTTAAATTTAATTAACTAATTTTAGTTTTTTTTTAGATTTAAGATGCATATGTCTACCAATAGATGGCGCCAGATTAACTTAAAAAAATGAATGAAAATTATTTATAAAGGACTTTCTGCAATAGAGGGGGGAAAAAAGTAAGAATTGACTTTAAAAATTTTTTTTTTTATATTACTTGTTTTGCTTAAAAATTTATTTATTTATTTATTTATTTATTTTTTTGTCCCTTTTGTATTTTCTATTTATTTTTGTTTTAAATTTTTATTTATTTTTCTAAAATGAAAGAGAGTTTATCATTTTAACTTTAGAACAGGCCACGGCATTTAAATGAAATTATTTTATTACTAAATTATATGTAAAATTAAATTTAATTTAAATATACATATATATAGAGTTAGATTTGTAACAATGCATATAATTATGTTTGGTTACATTGCATTAAATTTCATAGCTTTTTTAGTACGTATTTTAAAATTTTGAATTTTATATTTATTTATTTAAATAATAAAAATAGGAATCATAAATGTAAAATTATGAAGGTAGATCTAGAACGTATTTAATATTTTCAATATTTCAAGTTAATATTAATAATAAATCCTAAAAAAAACCCTTTTTTTAATATCATAACATAAATCATAACATATGTTTTTCTAATATCATAACATAAATAAACATTAAAAACATAAGCTCATAAGTAAAAAAAAGTCACAAATAATTATAAGAAATATGTATTATTACGTTGCGTGGAAAATATGCGTTGAAAATATTCAGAAACTATCAAGGCAGTCAATGTGCTTTGCATATTATGTCTTTAGATGATTTTCGAATATTTTATGCAAATCCGCTAAATGACATGATAGCTGTAAATATATGCCAAAATATATATGAAAATAATTAATAAAAGTAAATTTAATGAATAAATTTTATTTGTGTTCAGAATTAATAATTACTGTTAAAAATTAAAATTAACTTGTGGAACTTTTTTTTTTAAATACGAATCTGAATAAATATATGTATTTAAAGTTATCTTTTTTTTTTTTAACATTTCTATTGTTTATTTTAATTTAAAATAATTAAGATGATAAAAAATAAAATTTTAATCTAATTATTATTTTCTTCAAAGCGTATAACTATTTTCTTACATATTTTAAGTAAGTTGAAGACATAAAATTCAGATGATTTGCTTGCTCATTGCTTGTTGTTGCTGTTAACAGTTGCTAATCTTTTTTTTTTTCCTTCTAAATTTTGCCAATTTGTTATTTATTTATTTATTCAATTCCTTCTATTAGCTCACATTCTCCTTATATATATCTTGTTCAAATTTTCAATCGTTCATAAAATACTTTTAATTCATCCACTCAAGTTCAACTACATTTTTTTTTTTAACTTGTAATGGCTGACACTGGATGTTAATACAGTTTTTTCAAATATTAATCCAGCAATTAAATTTAATTAATTAATTTTAGTTTTTTTTTAGATTTAAGTGGCATATATCTGCCAATAGATGGCACCAGGTAAACTTTAAAAAATGAATGAAAATTATTTATAAAGGACTTTCTGTAATATAATGAAAAAAAAGTAGGAATTGACTTCAAAATTTTTTTTTTTTTATTACTTGTTTTATTACTATATATTTACCTTTAATCGTTACTTTTTGCACAGAAAATCACTTGCAAAGTTTCCTACGCGCCAAAGAAGCCAATGATAATAAAATTAAAGATCGCGCAGTGCTTTTCATGGATTTAACAGCATATTTTTCTTGTGAAGGCAGATCAATACTTCCATACTCTTAGGCTATGTTAAAGATATTACATTCCAGATGTGAAATCATAAAATAAAATCAGACTTTGGATAAATTTATGCATTATGTTAAAATATGAAAAAACAATAAAAACAATAAAAAGTAGTAAATGTGATTTTTGAAGCATAACTGTAAATAAGAATATGTATATAATTATGAACTTTATTTATTTATTATTTTTTTAATTTATTTTTAAAATCTTATTTATTTTCTTATTAATTTTATTATTTATTTGATATTGTTTTAACAAAAAAGAAAGAAAAAAAGCTATGATTGAAAGATTTTATCTACATGCCATAACATTTTATTCTTGAAAATTTGAATAAATAAATTAGAAATTCAACTTTGTTGATTTTAAAACTGGGTGATAAATAAAAAAATAAACAAATCCTCGAATTTTTTTACGAAACGTTATAGAGGTTTTAGAAAATCAAAATATTTGTTATACGGAGCACTTTTTCTCAAAAAAATCAGCAATTTATAAATCCAAACATATAAATGTATATAATTGATTCATATTATTCAAACCACGCTTTATTTCTCTAAATAATGTCCTACATTTTCTTAACTGTGTAGGATTAGTCGAAATATTTATGAATTGTAAAGTGGAAATCTTTAAGTTTAGCATGAGGTCGTCTGGTTTCTTCTTTATATTTTCGCTTTCCTATCTGGTTTAGCCAGAATTCTCCGAAAAACTCTCAAAACTGCTCAATGACCAACATGTATTTGAAAAACCCAGGAGGGAGAAACGGCTGTGGTTGAAATTCGCGGAAAAAGTCAGAGGTGCAGTTGAAAAGGTTGACGGGAGAGAGCGGAATGGGGGGATCGGTCAGCGTTCTCAATAAAAAGAAGTAAGGGAAATTGATTAAGACTTTTGTTTACTACAAAGGCCGCACTCTGCAACTCTTCCCCCCCCTTCCCTGCTCTTGCTGCTGCTTGAATAGTCGAAACGTTTTCGTTTCCACCCTGACTCTGGTCTTCCATCACTCACTTGCAACTGACCTTGTACGATTCGCAGATTTTCCGTCATTACCAATTCATTCTCTCTTAACAAATTGCTCTGAAACTTTTTTGTAATTTTTAACTTGTACTCCTTTTTGAATTGATTAACCTTTTGAAAGTATTTTTATTTTTATTATTTAAGTTCTCTTTCAAACTACGTTCAGTTTGTAGTTCTTCAAATGCCTCTTTTTACTTTTTTTATTTTGATTATTAAATTATAATTATTTATTAAATACTTTATTGAAAAAAAAAACTTCTTTTCTCCATATATTACTTTCTCTATTTTAATTGTTTATTTCTAATGCAATGGGCCTAAAGCTAAAGTAACTTCCCTTTCATTTGCAAAGAAGGAGCTAACGGTTACCTAAAAACCAAGGAGACCAAACCAAACCTACAAATCGTCGTCGGATTAAGACAATACAGAATAAATAGGAAATGGAAACGACAGGGGTTATGCAGAAGGAAGGAATCACATTATTTTAAATACTACTGTCCCCAAAAAGTAAGATCAATTATTATTTTTCCAAAAACTCTTTATTTATTCTTCCAAATTTATTTCATCGCCTTCAAAGTAGTCCCCTCCGGACACAATGCACTTATGCCAACGTTTTTTCCAATCCTCAATGCATGCTAAAAAGTCATCGGCACGGATGGCTTTCAAAGCACGCGCAGATTCACTTTGAATCTCTTCAATCGACTCAAAACGGTGTCCCCGGAGTGGTCTCTTGAGTTGAGCGAATAGCCATAAATCGCACGGTGTGAATACGGTGGTTGTGGGACGATATAGGTTTCATTTTTGGCCAAAAAGTCAAGAAGAATCAATGCAGTGTGAGCTGGCACATTCAGTGTTTTCGGTCACTCGAGATTTGAGGCCCAAAATGGAATTGACCAATTCTTTTGAAATTCCAACATCAGCTACAAGGTCTCTAATTGTAAATCGACGGTTTGCAAGCACCAAATCTTAAATTTTCTCTCTTCTTGAAGCTCTCCGTCTTCAACGCGTTCTCTGCCTTCTTTGAACTGTTTATGCCACTTCTAAACTTTTTTTTCCGTGATGGGAATGCTCACCAAATGCCTTCTGCAACATTCCACAAACAAAATTTAAGGCAAGTTCTTCGCTCAATGAATTCAGAGATTTCAAAAATCGCCGGAATCAGTTTTAGCGTCTCACAAAGCCAAGCGTAACTCAAACACTAATGAATATTGTGACGTGAAATTTCACACAGATGTCAAGGACAGTGCCAGCAACCTAAAAAAGAAAGAAAATTGCAACTCCATAAGACCCGGGAATTTTATATAGAAAATTGGTTTTACTTTTTGGACACAGTGCTGTTTTTACTATCCGAAAACAAATCAACCTCATATGAATATCCCTTAAAATCTCCTTTTTGTGTGTTTCTGTTAAGAATAAAATCTGTATCGATTAATAAATAATATCCCTTAAAATTTTCTTTTTGTGTGTTTCTGTTAAGAATAAAATCTGTATCGATTAATAAATAATATACCTTAAAATTTTCTTTTGTGTGTTTCTGTTAAGAATAAAATCTGTATCGATTAATAAATAATATCCCTTAAAATTTCCTTTTGTGTGTTTCTGTTAAGAATAAAATCTATATCGATTAATAAATAATATCCCTTAAAATTTCCTTTTTGTGTGTTTCTGTTAAGAATAAAATCTGTATCGATTAATAAATAATATCCCTTAAAATTTCCTTTTTTGTTTGTTTCTGTTTGTGTGTTTCTGTTAAGAATAAAATCTGTATCGATTAATAAATAATATCCCTTAAAATTTCCTTTTTGTGTGTTTCTGTTAAGAATAAAATCTGTATCGATTAATAAAAGAATAAATCGAAAGTTAGGAAAATGTACAATATTATTTATGAAATAAGTGCTTACTGTAAAGACATTTTCGTCAACATCAATGGCGCAATACCCTCTGGAGGGCCAAGGTCGTCTGCCTAAAGGCAGATTTCGAGGCAGGAGATGTTTTCTTTTTAAGGGGTAGGGTTGTCAACTCTACGCCTAAAGCTTTACAATCATATTAGAAAAGGACATACGATTTAAAATGGATTCCAAAAGATATTTTAAGTATTCTAATTTATTCACATTCCAATTATTATTATTATTCTGTGATATATAAGCTAATATTTGAAATATCAATAACTAGAAGGATCCAATTTGTAATACGTCGTTCATTAGTTTTTTTGTATTCAAAGTCTTCGCACAAAAACTTTTGCGAAATAAGGTACACGCATACCAACATTGTCTTTTATTTACAAAGGTAGTAGATATTTTAACAGTAAAATTGTCGGTTTAAAACTATCATGTCCACAGATATTAATTTATTCGCATCATACGCAGATATTAATTTATTTTTAAGTGCATATTTATTTTACGATAAGTTGTTGAATATTAATTATATATTTTTTAATCTCTGAATACAATATATAGTCGATTCGGGACAGACGTGCTCAGATTTAAATATGTAGTAAACCTGTATCCGTCACTGTTTTTAGAAACGTGGAGACTCAATAGCATTTGTGACAAAATGTATAAGCGACTCGCATGCACAGATATGCTAGCTGGTGAAAGTGTTTCGGGTTTTTTCTGCCGTATATCTAGCAAATATTGGGTTGGCAATTAAGTGATTGCGGATTTTGTCAATAGATGGTTTTAGCACATTCTTTTGTATGGTCAACATGTTCAACGCACTTAACCTATATCATTTTCTTGTTTGGACTCCAACCTTTAATTTAGTATAAAAATTGTATCGATTTGTTATTTAGTTTTGTTTTTATCCTAATTTAAAAAGGAACAATAATACAACAAAACTAATATTTTATTGTATTATTTCCGAAAAGGCAAACACATAGCAGAACTTATGTGCCGTATATGAGAATGAACCTTTGAAAGAAAGCCAATATTAAAATTGGTTTGCCGAATTTCGTTCTGGTGATTTTTTGCTGAAAAATGCGCAACGATCTGGCCGTCCAGTTGAAGTTGAGGAGACACATATCAAGGCCATTATAGATTCAGATCGTCATAATACATCACGTGTGATTGCAGAGAAGCTCAATGTTTCGCATACATACATTAAAAAGAAATTTAAACAGCTTCGCTGTGTAAAGAAATTTGATTTATGAATTCCTCATCAGCTTAAGGAAATTCATTTGACGCAACTATTTAGCATCTGGGATTCGCTTCTGAAACGCAACGAATTTGATCCATTTCTGAAACAACTGATAACCGGCGACGAAAAGTGAATATTTTATAACAGGGATGGTCAACCCGCTTCCCGCCTTGAGTATTTTTGCGGCAAATGAGATTTTTCACACTTTTACAAAATATATTTATTTTATAATGGCCAAAGTAGTGAAAACTAATGTATGAAAAAAATACATTATGTGTTTATCCATATATTCAAAAACAAGTAATATAAAAAAAAAAAAAAAAAAATTAAGGTCAATTCCTATTTTTTTTCCACTATATTGTAGAAAGCCCGTTATAAATAATTTTCATTAATTTTTTTTAACTTTATCTGGCGCCATCTATTGGTAGATATATGCAACTTAAATCTATAAGAAACTAAAATTAATTACTGAATAAATATTTGAAAAAACTGCATTAACATCCAGTGTCATCCACTACCAGTTCAAAAAAAAAAATGTATTTGAACTTGAGTGGATGAATAAAAAGTATTTTATGAACGATTGAAAATTTGAACAAGATATATATAGGGAGAGTGTGAGCTAATAGAAGGGATTGAAAAAATATGATAGAATGAGCTGTAAGGTTAAAGGAAATAATTAAAATTAAAGAGTGAAAAAAAAGAGCCGTTATATTATACAGTGCTTCAAATTATAAAGCAAGAAATTATGTTACTTTTTTTAAAAAAAAAACATTGCAAAATTTAAAATTTTGTTCAGAAATGTATTTATATTTGTTGTACAGAATTTTGAGGGGAAAAAAAAACATTTAATGGAATTTTGAATATTTTTTCATTTTCTATTAAATTTACATAATGCAAAAATATGCATAGAGCAACCTACTGAGTAATTTATCATTACAGATTCTATTATTGTAGAGGATTAATATAGACTAATTTGTAAAATGTTCATGATCTATTTTGTTTAAAACATTATCAAATATTTTATTTTAAACATACTATAAGAATTAGAATCTTTCAAGCGGTATATTTTGTTAATTTCCATTTGCTCTTTGCTGAAGGCTGTAAGAAAAATTTCATATGTATAATTCATTAATATGTAAAATTTATTTGTAAATTTAAAAGTGATTTAATAATAAAAATAATTTTTATATTGAACATAAAACTTACACATTTCCTCACTAAATATATTTTGTTTTATTTAATTTTTTTCTTATTTTCTAAGTTTCTCAATTGGTGTCAATATAGTCAAACCAGTAATATATATAAAAAAAATTAAGTCAATTCCTACTTTTTTTCACTATATTGCAGAAAGTCCTTAATAAATAATTTTCATTCAATTTTTAAATTTATCTGCGCAAAGATCGGCTTGGTAGATAAAAAAAACTTAAATAAAAATTAATTAATACTACAGCTTGAAAAACTGTATTAACATCAAGTGTCATGTTCATTCATGTAACATCATGTTCAAAAAACATGTATTTGAACTTGAGTGGATGAAAAAAAAGTATTATATTATCGATTGAAAATTTGAACAAGATATATATAGGGAGAGTGTGTATTAATAGAAGGAATTGAAAAAGAGAACAGAATGACCATGGAGATGCCAAAATGAGCACTTATTTTTATAACTGAGATATTCATGAAAATAAATCAAACGAAAGTGTTAGAAAAATTGAGATTAAAAAGAGCAGTAAATAATTTAAATATCTAACTAGACATTTAAATTATTTCTGTAATATATATTTTTTAATAGGATGAAATAGATTTTTTTTATGTATTTTTAATTAGGATTATTAGATATGCAGATTATTTGGGATAACATTTTTGCGACTATAAATTATGAATAGAAAAAGTGTCAAAATAAATTTTTAAAATAATAATAATAAAATGTTAACCCAGAATTTGGTCAAAAAAAAAAAAAAAAAAAGTTTCAAAATGGGAAAAACTTATTTTCTTTAAGCATTCTTTAGATAACTATTTCTTTAAACGGAAAAACATAACCACTTGGATATTAGACGAGATTGGATTACGTCATCATGGAACTTTTTTTTGTGCGGAGTCACATAGCCAAAGCACACATAAACAGTCACGTTTGATAACGTAAGCAACACTTAGTAAAGCGATCGTCGGACATCTTGGATATCTGAAAACAAAACCAGTTCTCAAGGATCGAAATTCCCTCTACTAAAATTATTCAAAAGATTCTGTTTACGAATAAATTTTTAACGACAAAAATTGTAAAAGAATGATTGCATTACACTAACTAGTGTGATATACAAAAATTGTAAAAGAATGATTGCATTACACTAACTAGTGTGATATACAAAAATTGTACTATTGCTATAAGAGCCCGGATAGCTCAGTCGGTAGAGCGTTAGGCTTTTAACCTAACGGTCCAGGGTTCGAGTCCCTGTTCGGGCGGTATTTTTTTCTTCCATTTATTTATGGAAGAGAAAAATTTATTACCTCTTTAATAAAATGGTTTTTTTCAGCAAATAAATTAAAATACAAAAATTTCGCAATTAAGCAATAAATTTGTCATTAAATTAAAAAAAATGTATTTTACTG
The DNA here is from genome assembly GCA_021605075.1 of Caerostris darwini. NCBI lineage: Eukaryota > Metazoa > Arthropoda > Arachnida > Araneae > Araneidae > Caerostris > Caerostris darwini. Next base: position 21,411 of record BPLQ01009974.1, read on the forward strand.
AATTATTTTCGCAAATAATAGTTGTAATTCCTATTTATTAATTTGCAAAATTTTAAAATTTATATTAAATTATAAACATAATATTAAAATAAATCTAAAAGTATTAAACAATTGTTAATTGCTTAAAAAGTAGACAATTTTAAAAACAATAAATACTAAATAAAATTTAATAAATCAACTTTATTATTTTGTAATTTTAAAATAAATATATTTAATTCTATATTTTGTTATAAATGTGGGAAAATTGAACCTTAATTGTCATTTAAATTTTTTTTTTCTAATTTAAAAAAAACAAAACAACCTGAAACAATTTCTAAAAATAGTCCTTGATAAAATTAATCAGAATCCAGAATTACGTTAAATGTAACGCATCATGTTTAAAAAAGGCGATACAATTAGTATTTTTGAACTTGTAGCTGACAATAGATAACATATCTATTTGAAATTTTAAATAATTTTATCATTTTAAAATAAAAAGAAAAATTATGAAGAAAATTTATTATATAATATTCCTTCATAATATGAATATTTAATTATTTATATTATGAAGGAATATTTTATAATTTATAAAAATTGATATTTTACAATGAATATTAATAAATTATTCTCATATAATTTATTTATTAATTTTTTTGAAATTTGTATTTTTTTATTATTGATTCTGAAAGGAAAATAACTATATTTTTAAAAGTTAATTAAAATAATTTTTTTTTTTTTTCACACAGTAAAATGACTTAGCCCTTTTCAATAAGGATTTCTAAAAAAAAAAAAAAAAAAAATAATGCGCATTTAAATGTAAGGATTAATCTCATGTGCAGTCACTAATTTCAGAAAAATCGATGGTTATTATGACAGAGAGTGCTTGTGTCTCGTATTGGTAATCAAGTTATATTGATAATAGGAATTACCAGATTATCACCCATTCAATACAGAAATAATGGCAGTTCTTCCTAAAAGACCTCTTCGGAGACAATATTCTCTTTTCCTTGTCATTCGATGCATTGGCTGTTGTTTCTTGAAGTATAACGCCCATTTTTCACTGATGTAGGGGGGGGGAGAGAAGCATTTTCTCGATTTGATGCATGGAAGGAAAGAAATTACACTCATGCTGCCATCTATGTTTCGTAAAAAAAAGTAATATAGAGAGTTGTTTATTTTAAAAAAAATTTTATCCTGTTGCTTGTGCTGCCATCTATCGGTGTAAAATACGTTTAAACTAATTATTTATTTCTAATTATTTATTAACATACGAATTTAATATTAGAAGACAAGATTAAAAAAAAAAAAATCTGTTTAATCCTAAACTAATGTAATCTGTTTTAAATGTATATTTATAAGAATAAAAAGTATATTTATAAAAAATTTCAAAGCAAATGAATAAACATTAATCAGTTAAAAGTGGAATTCTAAAAATATTCAATAACCTTTTAAGGTAGTATTTAGAATATTTTACAAAACTAAAAATAATGTCTGATTAAAAATATAAATTGACGTGTGAAATAAAGAATTTTATACATTAAAAACCAATATGAAATAAGTGTATTTTATTTAAAAAAAAAAAAAAAAAAATTCAAATATTTCTTTTATATAGTTTTCTGTTTTATTTTATTATATGCTTTAAGCGAAATATTTATGTTTTTATTTTTAAATTTTAAAAACATTTTAAGCTATTTTGTATTATATCCATAACATTAAAAATAAACGTTTTCTCCCTAGAGGGCAGCACGATCAAGATTTTGCCTTCAGTAACAAGTTTTTAAAATTGAGTTGACATAAAAATGTTGAGTTAAATATACTGACTGGTTGAGTACATTATATGTGTAAGAAATTGGTTGCTAAATATAGAATCGTCAAAATATAATGTATAAATAAAAATCTAAAATTCCTTATAATTATGATACACCGTAATATTTATCTAAAATGTTTCAATTATTAGGAGGTGAAAACATTTTTTCCCCCCTTCAATTCTTACTGTATTAAAATTATTATTGCAAATTATTTTATAAATTTTTTTAAATGAAATTAGATTAAATTAAACAATTAATTATTTTAATAATTTATTAACAATTTTTTAATATATTTATAACTTATTAATTATTTTACATTACAGATTAATGATAATGTTAATTTTTTTACTTAATAGAGCAAAAAATGGTTTAAATAATTTTAAAATATAGTAAACCCAAATTAGGATTCTTTGTTTCTTACAGATGTGTTTCAGTAATTTCATCCATTAAATTGATATTGAAGCTAACATGATGTGAGAAAAATGACTAAACTTAAAATTATGTACGTATTGATAGTATTATTAAAAGTGTGGTGAATTTAAAAGTAAAGTTAGAAAAACGGAATATGAAAAAATTAACATAATATAATAAAATGTTAATAACATTTGCAACGGCATGAATTATTAGGCATTTCTATTTTAATATTCAACTATTCATATTCCCAATATACTTTTATACTTCTTTTGCCACTTTTTTGTTAAAAGATAGGAATAATCGATTAGTTCTCCAACTACTCCTTTAATAAATTACAATAAAAGTTATAAAAATATTCTTTTAGTAGCAATATTTTTATTGAGTTTGTAACCATAACATGGAAGTAAATAAAAAATTTCTGAAATAGATATTCCTATTTTTCTATTCGCCCTCATAATTTTAACAAATTTCTTCATCAATATCCAATAATTCCGAAAATAAATTGTTACATAGTTTTTAGATCCCTTATTAAAAGCGTTAATTTGTTATTTTCTGCTTCCATTTTCCTGCAATTTTTAATTAGTTAAAGAAAAAAAAAATAATAAAGAAAAAAATCTATAATAGATGATATACAATGATGATATTTGTGTTTCAAATGCTATTTTAATTTATTTTAAGTTTAAATTATAAAATGAAACGTGATTTGCAAATGGGTTATTTTTTATTTATTCAGATATGCTTAGTGTATTTATCTTTTATGCTCAGTTTGCCAGCCAGCCTATTACAAAAATGACTTCTTAACTACTAATTATTATAATTGAACTTTAAAAAAAAAATCAATCCATACTTTTAAATTGATTACTATACTTTTTGATAAAATTAAATTCTAAAAAACAAAATCTGAATTAGAAATAACTTGAATTCCGGTTTCCTCTAATAAGTATTATTTATCATTTCGCAAATACCAACAACTGCATACCTCTGATTAACTATTTTACCAGAGCAGTCAAACCACGGTGTCGGTTTGAAGATATGTTTTCGATTGCACTGTGAAAAGACTCAATTAATGAGTTTCAAAATACGAAGTGGGCATTTGTTAAAATCAAAAGGAAGAAATAAAATACTGGCCAGCGTAATGGAAATCGAAAACTAAATTATATTTCCAGAGTAGGAGAACAAGCATCGAAACACGATGAGTGAAATCTAACAAAAGATTAAAAGTTCCTGTTTCTATACAAAGGATGAGCATAAGATATCCCATGTTTCGAGATGCTGTTCCATTGGTAAAGAAAGATACTTATTCCATCCCTGTGAAGTCATATACCATGTCTGAATATTAGAAAAGTAACCTGAAGTCATATTTACACAAATAAGTAATTATTTAGTTTTCAGGTTTTTTTGCTTAATGTGTCCTGCAAGTAACCATAATTATTTTCTAGTGACTACTAGCGTACATCAAAATGTCCAGCATTCGAAAACAACAACAACAACAACAAAATAATAATAATAAGTAACTAAATAAATAAATAATATTTGTATAAACGTCAAAGTTCCGTAACTTAACTTTTTTTCCCCCATCATGTAAATAGTGCTTTATGAACAGTGCCAGAAGTGAATATTTCCTTCCGGAAGAACTTTTAGGATTATTTGGACAACGTACAGAAGAAAACCTGGAAAATCTTCTTCAATCAGCTTGATTGTTGATGAGAGACACTTAAATCTACAATAACAATTACAGTCATGGCTTATTGCTTCTGAAACCAGTGACTATAATTTGTGATGTCAGGATAAATCGCATCTTTATCTTTTACACGTTAGGCTGTGCACTTTATACTGTAACTAACTAACTCCTTGGCACTAAAGTTAATTGGTATATTGATTAGTAAATGGTAAACTAAATAATTGGTAACTAAACTATAATATTGGTTTATGATATAAAACTGATTATTGGTTAATAATTGGTAAACTAAATGATTGGTAATTGGTATATTAGTTAGTAATTGGTAAACTAATAATTGGTTAATGATATAAAACCAATTTTTCATAAATTGAGATATTTAAATTTAAGTTTATTAATTGAAGTTAATAAATTTAAAATTGAAGAAAAAAATAAAGGTATTGTGCATCATTTGATATTTTATGAACATATTGCAAAAAAGAAAATCATCATTAATTTGTTTCTTTTTTCTTTTAACGTTATACATACTTTTTAAAAACTCTACTCATGTATGGAAATTTATCGACTGTGATGAAAAAAACCATCATAAATCAATTAACAATCACATATCTGATTTCCAATCTTAAGATTCGATGCTATAAATTTAAACTTATACAATGAGATTAAGTGTTCCTTATGCTTGTTAGAAATATATTTTGACACTAATGATTGCTTTGAAACTAAATATAAAAGAACATTTGATTGAAATACGCCCTTTACTGATTATATTTTATTTTTATGTATTGCTTAGTGATTGTTTAAAAAGGTCGAGAAGTCGTAAGTCATGCGTAAATTAATGCTTGTTTGGTTGAATTGTTAAATGTTGAATGAATGCTAGTTGTTTGTATGCAATAGCGTTTGCAAAATAAATTAAGCTTTGGTATATGGTAAGCACGGTTATGATTTTGAAATCGATTTCACATATATTCTCATTGTTTATTCACGTCCATGTAAATTTATTTAAATATTTTTTATAGACGAATGCATGTTATGAAATATTAATAAAAAGAATAAATAGAAATCTTTCATTTCCTTTTGTTTTGCCTGGGAAATAGGAAATCCCCATTTTGTATTGTGCATTTAAATGCCATTGTTGTACCTTTAAAAGGATTTAGAATAAATTTGAATAAAATATTCTATACATTTTTTTTCAAAAAAATTTGTTTTTCGGTAAAATTTTTTATTTTTTCTTGTTTCGCATAATACGCCCAATGTCCTTCTATGTTGATTCTAAACTAGAATCAACATAGAATTATTTGATTTAGATTCGAAGTTTATTTTTTTGCTGTACGGAGATTTATTTCCTACTAATAAAAATTTTCGTTATTACAAAAGTGTTACTATTTAAGAAATAATGCATGCTTAATTTAGCAGAAAATAAATAAATAAGTAATAATTTTTGCAGAATAATATCAAAGTTGATTCGATAGGATTACAGCAGATTCTTATTTGAAACATTTTAAATCCAGCACCAAATGTATAGATTTATTATATTAGTTTTTTTTTATCAACAAGTAGGATCTTGGGGCTCTGATGGCCGAGTGTGGGGCCCTCGGTATCATAGGTTTTGAGTTCGAATTTTATGGTGATATACCATTTTCTTTTCCTTTTTTTGAAATTAATTCCAATTACTTCACGAATTTCAAAGAGAGATATGATTATATTTTTATGATCTTGAATAATCATGATTTTTGTATCATCTTAACTAATATTGTATAATCATGTAATTAATTATTATATGGTTATAATATTTAATTCTAACCCGGATGAATCCCGGCTGCGCCATGGATGCTTGTAATGGTTTGGAATCCACTTTAAACCGTAGGTCTTGTTCTAATATGAATGTCGAGTGTTGGATGCAGAGCTGACAACCCTACCACATAAAAAGAAAACATCTCCTTGCCCACCATGGGGCTATTGAGCTAATGAAGATTTGGTTTGGTTTGTCGCTCTACGATCATTTTTTGCACACACTTTAGGCTAGTTAGACAGGGACCTACAGTTTAAAGCAGATTTCGAACCACTAACAAACATCCATGCAACTGCAAGGATTCGAACGTGAAGCCTATCGTCAATGAAGAAGTAAAATCTTATTTCTTAAATTTTCTTTCTAAAAGATAAAAAAAAAAAAGTAAATAAAGTTAGTGATTAAAAAAAAAAAACTGTTTTAAATAAATCTATATTCATATTTGATCCAAAAATTAATTTTTATACTAGAACCTTTTAAATAAAAACATCCACTTTCAAAAGTAAACATTCAAAGTTCAAAAATAACAGTTATTTACAAATGATAAAAACTGCATTTTGATGCAAGAGAAGAAAAAAAAAGAGTTTTGAAAAATAATTTTAAAAATTAAGTGATTGATTTTTAGAAAATTGCCAAAAGTTAATTAAAAAAACATTCAGATATACTAATTGAAATGAGATCAGAATACGTGTTTTAGTGGACTCATGCCCAAGTTTGTCAATACTTCTAGAATTGGGCAAAGAAAAAAAGAAAGACATTCCTTTTCACTTAAATATGACATGCTCAAAATTTGAATCCATTTATTACACATTCTATTTATTGAATAAAATATTGGTAAGCTTCAGCAAACACAAATTATTAGATGGAGATGGGCGAATGCACTCATTTTTCCTTCAAAAAACTTATTTTTAAAAAAAGTAATGTCTGATTTGTACCATTTTCTTTTCCTTTTTTTGAAATAAATTCCGATTACTTCACGAATTTCAAAGAAAGATATGATTATGTTTCTATGATCTTGAATGATCATGATTTTTTTTTATCATAGAAAGAATGGGCAAGAGAGAAACGGATCATTATCTGTTTTCAATTTTTCAGATCGAAATTTTATTAAAAAAATAATAATATTTACATGTTTTGGAATAAAATAAAATGGGCTTTTTGTTCTTATTTTAGATTTTTTAAAAAAATAGATCTACTCCAGGTCTACACTTGTAATAGTGAAATTTTAAAATATCATTAATGTTGCAAATTATTTTTTTCTATAGCAAAAACTAAAAGTAACAAATATTGTCAATTAGAGGCAAGAAATACATCAAAAATACAATTTACTTGATAATGCAATACAATACTTGAAAATACAATACAATTTTATTACAATTATAAACGATAGTTTAGTTAACCAGATGAGTTTCAATTCCAGAAAATTATTCGTTAAAATATTTTCTCTCTAAATTGCTCGCTAAGAATATTAGATAAAATAAACAGAATAGTAACAATTTTCCCTCTTGATTTTGTATAGAATACTTTGGTAACATATCTAAGAGAATTTAAGTACGTTAATTAAAAATATGTATATGAACTTATAACAAACTGTAGGATATGGCAAATGAGAAAGCATTCAAAGCAATTCATTATTCGAATTGTAATCTATCCTTATATTTAATCGTTGCTCAGTTTCTTAGATATTATTGTTTTTGGATTCGCAGATTTTGATATCCATACTAATATGGAATCGAAAAATAGCTACATCATAAGCTAATATGTAATACATAATCACAAATATCATAAACTCGCGAACGTAATTCCAATTTGTATAACATAAATTTAAAGAATTTTAAATAGTCGCAAAAAACTTCGAAATTCAAGAAGAAAACGCTTTCCGTTGGTGTCATTAATCTTCATTAAGTTGTGTATTTACGATTAGTCTCTTCTATCAGTTTATTTATGTATGTGCCTAGAAAGGTTTTTTTTATTTTTATTTTTAACTTTCATCCACCCTGTATTAAGCATAGATGTACTGAAAATATTCTAAAGTAAATAAATAAAATAAAATAAATTGAAAAATATATAATTTAATCACCTGGGTTGATATACAAGTTACAATTTAGAATTTAATGCAAGAACAAAACACATAACAGTTATTTTAAACAAACAAAGAAAGAAAAATTATTAATAAATCATATTCAGATAATAAATTATGTTCATCAATTAAAGTTCAAAACTGAAAAAAGAAAACAGATTAAATAAAAAATGAAAAACTATAGAATTCCAAACGATTTAATAAAATCACGTGAAAGAAATTTTTAAAATTAATAGTTTAAAAAACTAAAAAACACGCTTTTAGAGTTAATCAATCTAAAAGTAAAATAATTGTTAACATAAGAATAAAATGACTGACGAGAAAATGAATGTCACTGTTCTAAAAGCGTGGGGTGCTCGATATCAATCGTTATAATTTTTCACTAGTTTCATTCCGAAATGCAGAGTTAGTTTAAAAATGTCATACAAAGCACCCCACGCTTTTAGAACAGTGACATTCACTTTCTCGTCAGTCATTTTATTCTTATGTTAACAATTATTTTTTACTTTTTAGATTGATTAACTCTAAAAGCGTATTTTTTAGTTTTTAAACTATTAATTTATTTTTTACTTTTTAGTCTGATTAACTCTAAAAGCATATTTTTTTTTTAGTTTTTTTTAAACTATAATTGTTTTTACTTTGTTTTCCACTTGGCCGGTTATCCGCTAAGTTTACACACTTTTTACCCACCGCGATTTTCGGCCAATAGGAAGAGCGCAATTCGACATGATCGCACCCTATGCCTTTGAGATCCGCCTCTTTTTAGCCACCGAAATTTTCGGCCAATAGGAAGAGCGCAATTCGACATGATCGCACTCTATGCCTTTGAGATCCGCCTCTTTTTTAGCCACCGAAATTTTCGGCCAGTAGATGAGCGCCATCAGTTGAGTCCCAGTAGATGGCGCCATCAGTCCCAAAATCGAGCCCAAAAAGTGAGTTACATACAAACATACAGGTGAAGCTAATAAAAGCGTATTAAAAAGCACGCAAAAGATAATTAACAAAAAAGTACGTGAAAGAAAAAAAACCAATCAGAAACAATCAGAAACAATGAAAGTGGTCAAGGAAACGAAAAATTAATCAAGGACACGGATGAAAAACCCCGTTCCCCAAAACAATACCCATAATTTTATGGGTAAAAAGATTTAAAAAATGTTTGAATGTTATGCTGGAGTGTCTTGATTAATAATACGTTGTATTCCTGACGTAGTGAGCTCCCTTCTAAATCCGAAAAACGATGTCAAACAGAAAATACCTATAAAAAAGTTCAGGGAGGTCAAAAGGAGGTTTTTCCATTGGTCTTTTGGAATTAGAAACCTGTTAAAAACTCTCATATGCTATTCTTTCTTTAAGAGTATTTGTTCCAAATTGTGATAGAACCAAAAAGACCAACTTGATTGGGGAAATGGCAACTTTTCTCTTATACAGAATCTGATTAAGTAATCATGATATCATCATCATTAATTATAGTAAAACATGTTAATATATATTAAAACATTACTGCTTGTTTCTATACTTAAGTGACATAAATAATTAAAAACAATTTTATTTAAGTCTATTAAGTTTATAATTATCATTTATGCAATTATAACCATCCTTGCCAAATTCCAAACAATGCTTGATTTCAGATAGCATTAGAATCTTTACGATTTAGCTTGCATAATAATTTGTGGGAAAAAATACTTTTACGTGAAAGAAGTAACTTATTTTCGCAAAACATTAATTTTAAAAAAATGTCCTGTACTTTCTAACTTGGTGCATCTTAATTACTGTGATTGTTAATTTTTTTTACAACAGAAATCTTTGTCTTAAATTAATGTTACTTTCCATTCATCTCAGATAGGAAGTAGATGGCTACTTATTTATAATTCAGTTTTTTTCTACACCAAAGAAGGTGAAAAGGAGAAAAATTAATACAAGAACCATTCTCTCATAATTTTATAGAATTATTCTAAACCATGGTACTAATTCGTTGATCACGATTAACCGTATAACTGTCTTAATGCTCGTTATAAATAAGGGATGTAAAGGTTTCTTTCAGAGAGTGGTTGTTAATTAGCGGAAAATGGGCGCAACACATTTACAGGCACTTCTTTCAGTTCGGATACAACGTGACTAAATGTCCTGTGTTCTTTTCGTGAACCTCGTGGATTTTTCGTCACGTTTCATATCACTAAATGAAACGTTAGAGATGTAATTGCACTCGAATTAATTTTTTTTACCGTTTTAATGGCGAATTACGAAATCTTTACGTGCAGATTTATGGGCAATGTACAGCCGTATGGATGTTTTAGTTTGAGAAACGTGATAATTCTGCGAGTCTAATGGTGTACGCATTCTGGAAAAGTTCTGACACGTGAGTTAGCATTCGCCCACGCAAAATAATAACTATTGTGCTTGTGCGAAGAGCAGAGTATTTAATTGTGCCTCTCTAAAAAAATCAAAAGAAAAACAAAAGATTTATTATTATTTATTTATTTACTTTATTATTATTATTATTATTATCATGTGTGAACATGATGTTGGCCTGGTTAGGGGTCCGTGACGTTATCCGAAAATGAGGGCCAAGCAAATAAAACTCCATTACAAATTTTGGCGGAAAATGGTACTTTGGGCCCTATAAATCTTGAAATGATTCATGAGTAACGTTAGTCTTAAGGAATTTTCTGGAGAATTTGGCTTTTGCTTGAAGTGTTTTGTAGTATGGTTTTGAAGCACTTCTCATGTTTTGGGTTGGAATTTTAAACAATTGTATTTCCAATGGCTATAAGTACTCGTAGTGCGTTGATCAATTCCTTCTTCTTTAAGTTTCATATATATCCCTTTTGGCATTTTCCGGTGTCTATTGACCAGTATTGTGCTTCTTATTGTATTTGGAATACTTCATTCTTTCATTTATGCCTAGAATTTTCAAACATTGATACATTCTTTTGACTATTGAATGTTATAGTGATTCTTGTAGAAGTTGGAATACTTGATTCTTCATTTACAACTAGAATTTCCAAACTTTGATAAATTCTTTTAGCTATTGAATGTGATAACGTTTGTTTCAGAATTTCGAATACGTCATTCTTCGTGTCATAAATGTTCATGAAGAATGAAGTATTCGAAATTCTTACAAGAAACGTTGAAGTATTCTACATTTATCTTATTTCAATTCCTTCAATATAGTGAAAAAAAAAGTAGGAATTGACTTTAAATTTTTTTTTTTTATATATTACTTGTTTTTGTATATTCTTTTAGAAATTCTTGAAAAATTCATTCTTCATTAAATCCTTGAACTATTCAATATTGCTATATTTATGTAGCTATTTGGCCATTCATGTAGTATTCCAATCATATAATATCTTATATATATATCTCATATATATCTTGCATTATTAAACATTGGCATTCATCCGTTCTCGAATGTTCACACAGGATAAGTTGAAATTTGCCGAACAGATTTCAGCATTTTATTATTATTTTGTAAATTTCACATCCAAAATAAATCGATAGTGATAGTGATACGAAAATAGCAGAACTACAAAATTTGGCAGGGAATGTTTTGGCTTATGATATTCAAATCCATTTTTTTTTTTTAACATTCAAGTTTTGGACATTTTAATTGCTTCATTAAAATATAGATGAGAGCTAAAGTACTTCGCAGGACGTTTTTAAGCTACTATTTATTATTATTATTATTGCTTTGTTAAGGTTTTGGTAGAAATCTGTCGTGCTTTTGTTAACAAAAATCCCCGTAAAGTAATACCGTAAAAAAACTTTTTCAAGAATTTCAGTAGCCTGGTAATTTGTGTGTTGACATTTTCATTTGAGTTCAGATCAAAACCGGAAAAGTTTGTCATACTGAAAGTTTCCATGTTTATAATAAAGATAATCATGATAAATCAGCAGGCCAGAATTTCCTTCTCTGATGGAAAATCAGCAGATGCTGATTCTGAGGTTGTTCTTTAAAATGGCTGAGTCATCATGGGTCATGTTGACCTACCTAATTATAAGTCAATCAATAACCTCCTGGTTCAGGAATCTCTACTCAGAATCCTAAATTTTCACTAATAGGGGAAAAAAAAATAATAATCCGTTTTTTAATTCTCTTTTTCATAGTATTTTCTATCTAATTTTTTATTGAATGAAGATAATTAGTTTATTTTTAAAAAATGTAAAACATTCTTTTAAATTTGTTGAATTACGAGAAACTCTTTCAACAGAATTACTAATCATAGGAAGATGATGAAATTTGATAATAATTCATCTAAATTATTTCGCTTAAAACAAAGAGTTCCAAAAATGATAATTAATTGATATGTTTATGATTTTCGATTATGAAAATAATGCATAATGAATGTGGGTTGCCTTTATTATTAATTTGTTTGTATCACTAAGATTAAAAATAAGTATATATAATTTATAAATAGGTAATAATATGTATACACAAAGCTATTTTGTATCAAGAATCATCTGCAGGTAAAGAAATTTTTAAAGTAAAAAATGGCCAATTCTCTAAGAAAGAGTATTTTTAAAGAAGACCTATATAGTCATTTTAGACACTAATTTTTAAAAAATAATCTAGTTATATGATGTGAAATAACTAGATTAATTCTAGTACATCAGTATAACTAGATAAATAATCTAGTTATACTAATGTGAATGAATTATGACGTTTTAACGAAAGCTTTATACGATTTTCTGATTGCAAAGAAACTGAAATTTTAGCAGAAATATATTTATTTAATCATCAATATAGCCTCCATTCTTTTTATTAACATCTTTCCGATGCTTTTTTCTATAAAATTCATACGGTTTTACCTTAAAAAAATATATAGCTTCATTTTAAACCTCTACTTTTGAAGTCTGTCTAGGTCCTACAAAATGATTTTTTAAGCTTCTAAAAACAGGTAATTGTTAAAAATAAAATTAAGACAATTTGAATTCGAATTGAATATTTGAAAATATGAATATTTTGATTGAAACATAATTTTTTAACCAAATTCGCCTAGGACAGTGTTCACCAAAGCGGGGTACGTGTAACCTAGAGGGTACACGCAAATGACGTAGGTTCACGTAAATTAGATTTAGAAGCAGATGTTTGAATTACATTAACAGAGGGAATCAAACCAGATTTTTCCGATAATACGAGTACAATACTAAACAAATGCAACCGCATTACTCACATTCAATTCTAAATAAAAATGTAAATTCGTAATTTAATTTAAATGTCTGTATATTCTTTAAAATAAATAATAAATAATTTGTCTATTTATGACTATTTTTAAATTTTTTTAATAATTGACTATTTTTAATCATAAGTTTTTTAAACTTTCGTTAAAAAGATATTAGAATTAAGCACAAATTATTACAAAAAAATTAACAGTTTATTTTTCAGTTTATTCATGAGCAAAATAATTCAATCGAGCAAAATAATAAAGCGTTTTTTTTTTTCCTAAGAAAAATTCTATAAATTTATTTTGAAATAATGAACTAAAATACTTTCAAATTTTTATACATTGAAATTTAGTTATGTTCACGAAAAAGAAATGAAACTATAAAATTTAAAGTTTGTGAAAGTGTATTATCTTATTATTTATTTAATTATTTTTAAGTTTACTTTTATATATTTTTGTTGACATTATTTAGTACTAACATTAAGAATCATATATACAAAATATTATTAAACAGTTTTATTTTTTATTCTTAAATAAACAATGATGTATGTTTATTTAAATATATATTTTTGTTTATCTAATTTGGTATTAACATTAAGAATCATATACATGCAAGATGTTTTTAATCATAAGTATCATTTGTTATTCTTAAATAAACAGCAATTTAGGTTTTATAATTTACATTATTTGGTATTAACACTAAGAATCACATATACAAAATATTTTTTTTCCAGAAATCATGGCTTAAACATATCATTTATACTAAGAAACTATTTAATCACATTAAAAGAAATATTTTTGAAGAATTTCTTAAAAGCCTATTTATATCGCATTTCAATACTTATTAATTTAAAATTACATTTTTTAAACTATTATAGTAAATATTTATGTTAGTAGATTGATGACAGTTAAGAAACTCTGTAATAGAATTTCAGTTAAAGATTAGCTAAAGATTTGCCCTTTTACCACAAACTGACTCCTTTCTTTGTTTTTTTACAAGTTCCAAAAAATTAGTAACATTAACGTATTGATTGAAGGGCCTGGATGGCCGAGTGGCTAGCGCTCTGGCACTCGATACCACAGGTTTCGGGTTTCAGTCCCGGCGGTGCTATGGATGTTTGTAGTGGTTCGGAATCCACTTTAAACCGTAGGTCCCGGTCCTAATAGGATCGTAAAGCGTTGCGGGGCATTGTTACTCCGCGTCCGTATCTTCAAGCTACACGCGCTCCCTGGGCAAAGTGAGTAACGTCTGTGCAGCGCTGCCTTAAGGCATCCAAGACCAAGCTGTCTGTTTGCCAGCTGCAATAGAACAAAAAAAAAAAAAAAAAACCCTATTGATTGATGCGCTGAAGTTTCTCTTATTACAATTTTTTACAAAGCTCTATTTTTGTGGACTTAAAAATCAAATATATTTCATTGCATAATAAGTGAAATCAATAAAAATGTTGTATTTGTTACATTATAAAAATTTGAACTTCAATTCATTATTTTCTTCTGCTCTGAAAAAATAAAGACCCTCCCCTCACACCTGCCAAGGATATTAAGAAAATAGCCGAAAGCTAAAAAGGTATTAAATTCATTTTGGAAAACCACAATTCATAAGCGATTCGGTTACGGTTACAGCGTAAAATTCTATGCGGCATTTAATAATACTTATTTTACTAAGTCAGTTTAAAGATTCTCACTCCAACAATTAGGTACTAATTACTACTATTAGAGAAATCGATCATTTAAGAAGATGGGAGTTTGAAACACTGAAAACTAAATTGGATCCAATAATTATGTTTCTGTTCATTATTCAATTCACGTAACAATGGGAAAAAATATATTCGTATAACGATAAATTAAATTCAAGTATTCAATTGCAATTCTCATTTCCTATTCCTATCAAATATTTATTTTAATCTAATAATTATTCTTTAGTGACAGGTATTATACTGAAACACCATTTTCTAATGTGTGCAATTGCCTGCAGCAATTACAGGAGTTAGAGCTGTAGCTTATTAAGCTTATTATATGCAGGAGGCTTTATAAGGAATGATACAAAATGACATTTAATAAGACGTGAATTTTGTCCACTTTAGATGTCGGAAAAGAAAAATAATCGTTGAAAAGCAACGAAATGAACTCTTTGGTAAACTTAAAAATATTTTATGCATTTTTTTTCTAATGAACAAAATCGTAATTATTATTACAATATATTTTTATCTTTTAATAATTTGTTAATTATACAATCTACGAAAATAAGCTTTATTGAGAAATTTAAAACATATTTTTATTTATATTAATCTCTATATTCGGATTGATAGTATTTTTGATAGAAAAACGACAGTCAATAACTGCCTAAAGGAGTTTTCGCCTTTCTCCTCTCTTCCTACAACTCAGCAGAAGTCTTTCCGGTCGATTGATTCCTCGAAATCCTCAGAATTGTAAAATTTTATGGAATATTGATATATGAAATAATTGGAATAAAAAAAGTAAAATTGAGGTTTAGTGCTACCAGCGAGTGACTGGCGCTCGGTGAAATAGGTTTTCGGGTTCGAGTCCAGGAGGTACCATGGATTTTTGTAGTGTTCGAAATCTACTGAAACCGTAGGATTCAGTCTAATATGATGTTTGAGAGTAGAGTTGAAACCCTACCCCGTAAGAAAGCCTCTCCTATCTCGGAAATTTGCCAGTAGGCAGACGGTCTTGGCCCATAGTGGGGCTGTTGACCTAAAGAAGAATAGTTTGTGATAGCTCTGTGATAATTTTGTGCACACTTTAGGCTAATTAGATCGCGACCTACAACTATAACGTGGATTCGAACCACTAACAAAATATCCCTGCCAATGTCAGGATTCGAACCTGAAGCCTGTCGTACCAAAAGCGAGAGCGCTAGCCAATTGGCCATCAGGTCGCGCCAATGAAGAAGAAAATTGATGATTAAAAAACAATTTATATTATTTAAAGTGCTCTCTGTAAAGGAATATACATAAATATTGCTAAAACAAACAAGAGAATTCATTCATAATTATTAGAAACATATGGGCAGAAATGGTCAACTTGATCTTACACTGAGCACATTGAAATATGCTTAATTTTTAGGTTCAATAATAATATTAAATTAAAATTGTTTATAATTCCTTTGGAAATTTATTTAAAATAATATAATTAAATTCTTTCTGTTATACTTTTATTATGGAATAAGATGCAATCGGTAAAATATAGAATTTTATCTGTATTCAGAACATGATTATTTGAAAGGGTCTATATTATAAGATTTGTTCATCATTTTCATAATTGAACACACACCCTTACAGAAAAACTATTGTTTCTCAGAAATCCTAAAAGTAAGCGAAATAACTGAAAAACTCAAATTTCATGTTGGAATAATCTAGATTATTTTAGATTAATCTCTGATGAGAAATTTTTTTTTTTTATTTCTATCAATACTTTGAAAATATAAATTATTTTAATTTAAATATTTTTTTTTTTAATTTATATTCAGGCAGAATTTCTAAATTCAAATAGCATTCCAAATGAAAAAAATTCATAATTGAAAATCGAAAATTTTATGTGGAACTTTTATCTTTTAAATTATTAAAAATATTTATTATTTAAGTCAACTTATTTATTTTACAGCATCCTATAAAAATAAAATAACATTTTCAAGTGATTAATGTAAAATTTTTGTGACGTTGCAATGATCTAAATCTTATCAATAAGATTATGAAAAGTCAGAATTAATAAATCAAATTTCAGATATTCTTTTTTTTTATTTAATTCTGATCATGGATAGGGAGATTATCAGATTTTTTTTTCAAATTCTAAATTTTTATAAACTAAACAAAATTATTGTTCAAATACATGTAATACAAATTAATAAAGAAAACAATGTGCTGATTTTTTAAAAAGCATCCACTATCATGCCGTACAGTTCCATATTGAAATTAAACGATTTAACTTACATTATTCAATGACATAAGATTCATTTCCGCAATGTACAATAAATATAAGAGATTTTTGATTACAATTATATTCGTTTAAGATTTCAATGATGATATTGAAATTGAGTGATTTTTTGTATATTATTTATTATGTAATCATTTCAGCAGAATATCTATAAAGTTTAATAATGCCTTCCGATTTAAACAGAAACAATTTAAGTTTGTACAAATTGTTGATAGGGTTGATGTTGTTTAATATTTCAAATGTTAGTTGCTAAATATTTCAGTATATGATTGGAAAACAGGAATGATATATTACATGATTTACAAAATATGTAAAAGAAAATTAATGTAAATTAAGTTAAAAATATAGTAAATTAATTAAAAATTGAAATCCACTTATCAATTTCAATCTTCTTCCATGGTGGGCCAAGGCCGCCAATTAGAAGATTCGGAAACATGAGATGTTTTCTTTTTACGGGGCAGGGTTGTCAGTCTTAAGTCCAGCTGTTTTCAGTTATATTAGACAGTGATCAACTGTATAAATGGGATTCCAAACCACTACAAACCCCCATGGCAAAGCCGGGACTCAAACCCGAAACCTATGGCACCGTGTGCTAGAGAGCTAATCACTCGGCCATCAGGCCTCAATTTCAATCTATCATGTGTAAATAAAGAATATCTATTGAAAATGCAGCAACAGCAGTTGCAGTTATAGTGTAATAATCCAAATTATTCACTAAATAATGAAGCAAATGCTACACACTATATTACAAAAAACATCCATAAGTTCAATATACACAGTAATATTCAAATTTTCAGTGGCCTCAGCCAAATCATGAAACAGAAATAATTTATAATATTAAAGTATCACAGCTAAGAAATTCAATAGCCTCAGGAATATTAAAATAGTTAAACAGAACTATGATATATATTCACCATTGTCTTTTAACTAAGTTCTCATCTGCAGCATTCAATCGACATTCTAGTTTATGTTTTTTTTTATCCGATTGCCCCAGCACTTTGATCTATGAAATTGGACACTAGAACAGTAGATAGAGGCAGATTTAAAGTTATCTAGGTTACTTAAATGTATCCTCTTTTTACCACCACAATTTGAACAAATTACCCAGGGATAGATTCTTATTTAATCAGCCACCTTTTTTGTTTGTTTCCATTTACAAACACTATTCCTTCTCAATGTTTTTCCCCTGTCACTTTGGTGAATTTTATTAAAATGAATAAAAACATAAAAATTTTTCGTAATGATTCAAACACCTTCTATCATTAGAAGTGTTCTGAAACTCCCATCTTTGCCCTCGTTTTACAAATCTCGATTTATTTGTTAGTTTGCACTTTTAGTTACACCACGCACCTCATACCAGGATGACATCATCTTTACCCACGCTTTACAAATCTCAGATTTAATTGTTAATTTCACAATAAAAATTAATGTGTTGTAAATTTTCCTGTTGAAATCATAGATCTCATGCCAGGATAACATCACTATGCCCTAGTTTTACAAATCTCAGATTTATTTGTTAGTTTTACATTTTTAGTTACTCTACGATCTTCATATTAGGATAACATCATTTTTGCCCACAATATACAAATCTCAGATTTATTTATTAATTTCACAGTTGTGTTGACATCACAGATCTCATACCAGGATGACATCAATATGTCCAAACCTTATAAATCGCAGATTTATTTGTTAGATTCACAATTATGGTGACGTCACGGACCTATTACCAGGATAGCAACATGTTTAAGCATGGTAATACCAAACAGTAATATTCAGTGGGTGGTATGAAACCTGACAGTCATAAGATATCCTTAGGATCTGAAGCTATTTTCGATCCTTTAGCAATGGTTTTACTCATGTAGGCAAATTGACTAGTCACTCTTCATCTAAAAAGAAAAGAAACTTCCAAAAGCACAAACGCTTTTAGGATAACAATTAAATTAATTATGTTATAGTTCATTAGTGTTAAAACTTTTACAATATTAAAACAAGTAATATAAAAAAAAAAAATTTTTAAAGTCAATTCCTACTTTTTTTTCACTATATTGCAGAAAGTCCTTTATAAATAATTTTCATTCATTTTTTTTTCTAGTTTATCTGGCGCCATCTATTGGTAGATACATGCAACTTAAATCTAAAAAGAACTAAAATTAATTAATTAAATTTAATGAATGAATTAATATTTGAAAAAACTGCATTAACATCAAGTGCCCTCCACTACAAGCTCAAAAAAAATATATTTGAACTTGAGTGTATGAATAAAAAGTATTTTATGAACGATTGAAAATTTGAACAAGATATATATATATAGGAGAGTGTGAGCTAATAGAAGGAATTGAATAAATAAGTATGCATCCATGAATAACATGGTGGCATAATTAATGTTACTTTAATGGCGAAAAAATTGAGATCTCAGTAGATTTTCACCGGAAACGTCACGCTTAATTTCTTCCCTGTGATCTCTGGTTTCTTGAAGAAACAAACATGCCAACGGAGCTGTCTGGAAATAGCAGATGCAGGCGGAAACTGTCTAAAAGCTGCAGAAAACAGAAGATAAATCATACGCGCGTTTATCACCTCAGAGGCGTTTTCAAAACAATCTGCTTGTCTAAAATGTTCACTGAACTTCTGGTGTTGTGTCATTTAATAATTGCAGTGTCATACTGAAAAGTTTTTATAGATGATCTGCTAAGTTTTTACTTGCCAAAAGGTGATAATGATAGCATTCTGGCAGAACTTTTTCTGGTTAGATTCGCCAACAAAAATACACTGCCAAGAATGAAATCTGTTCCATTTTGTACCTAATAATCAATTAAGCAAAAGATGCTTATTTGCAACTCTATTTTTTTGGATATCTGTTTTCGACATTTTGATGTAAATTCATAATCAATGTTATAAGAATTACAAGAATATCCAGCAATGTCCAAAAATTATTGAATCTATGTTAATTATATGCAACAAAATAATTTCCTAAAATATTACAAAACCTGTTCATTTAATTAAAAAATAAATCTATTAAAAAATGTAAGATAAAGATTTTCCTCTGGTCCTCGGTGACACAGGTTTCGGGTTCGAGTTCCGGCCGTGCAATGGATATTTATAGTGGGTTCGGAATCCACTTTACACCGTAGGTCCCCGGTCTAATATGTCTGCTAATACTAGTACTACTACACCACACCACATCACTGTGCCTAGAGCTGAGTTGACCCTGTACTGTTTGGGAATAATGTGGGTGAGAAGGCTGATTGGGCTCTGTGACGCTCTCCAGTCATATGAAACCGGGACATACGGCTTAAAAATGGATTCCGAACCACTACAAACATCCATGGCACCCCAGGATTTGAGCCCGAAACCTGTGTGTACAGAGGCAGAGGCGCCAGCCGCTCGGCCATCATGCCCCTAAAAAACAATACGACTGTAGAGAGTAGGGTTGACAACTCTATTCCGTAAAAAGAAAAACATCTCAAATCTATAAATCTGCCAGTAAGCAGCCGGCGTAATGCGCCAATAAAGAAGAAGATAAATATTTTCCATAATTTATGCATTCTATAATATGCAGTGCAATTCTTATAAATTTTAATACTATGAGAGTATTTTAACATAAATCCAAAAGAAAAAGTTTAATTTAATGACATCTGAAGGACTGTTTCTTAAAATTCACCACCCTCTTTACATTCATCGATTAAATATAAATTTTATCTAAATGTATTTAAATTTAGGAATATGTAGACATTCATATTCTAACAGATATGTTCTTTTAACATTAATAATGGATTAAAAATTCAGCTAATCTTATAACACAGATAGTTTTCATTAGCCTGTTTGTTAATATTATAATAATGCGAACTGGGAAACACATTATTCTTTTCTCACAATCAATGCGCTGTTTAATCCTAAAATCTTCTTTTTCAATAGCGCAATAGCCCCATGGTGGGCCAAGGCCGTCTACCTGCTGACAGATAATACTAAAATATATTAGAATAAAATCATTCTATATGACTTTTGCTTGTGAGCAAAAAGCTATAGTTTCCATTGATGTCTTACTTATTTATGTGATAATTCAATAATTTAGTTATGGCCGATATTCTGCATATGCAGTATTTATTTAATTTTAATTCAATTTTAAAATTCTAAACTGTCGTAAAAATTTTAAACATTAATAAGAAATTTTCATTCTAAACAACAGTGGTAGAAAAGTCACATATTTTTTTATTCAAATATTTCATTTCTTACGTTTAAACATTGTAACAAATTCATTTTCTGCATTAAGACATTTCCAAAACATTTCCAAATAAACTCTCGAATATAATATAAATATTTAGATTTCTGCAAGTTCAACCATATTTATTTTCAATTTGACTTATTCTATTTATTTATTTTCTGTTTCTTTAGTTTCTTTTTCACTTTTATATCCAATGAGTCCATTTCTTTAAAATACTTTCACACTTTAAAATATTTTCTGTAATTGTCTATATAAATTATTTCTTCATTAAATATTTTGTATTAATTATTAACTATATAAGTTTTAAAATATTTGCACACACTCTGCACTTTTAAAAATGCTTTCTAAATATAATTGTGTTTTTATATAGCAAAATGTGAAACCTTGACGAAAATTTCTTTTTCTTTACTTCAATTGTAAATCTATCAAGAGCCAAAACATTATGACCACCCCTACATTTTGCAATGAACTCGCCTGGATGACGTGGAAGGTACGTGATCAGGTGGAAGTGGTATTTAACTGGTATTAAGTGGTGGTATTAATCCATGCCAAGGCGGGTTGAAGCTG
>BPLQ01009978.1:0-12738 GCA_021605075.1 Caerostris darwini
AAAGTCATGGTGCGATAAAAGTCACGCCCACTAATCGTTGGTCCAAAGCCTGTACTATTGTAATCTAAAGGTCAGGTTGTAAAATAGGTCAGGGTCAGTTATTTTATTTGTGTGAATGCGAAAATTTTTATGCATTCAAAACGTAATGCAGAAATGGAAATGAATATTTTATAATTTAATGAAGTTTTTGTAAAAAAAATAACATAGATTAATGATGTAAATCATTAAATTGAAATCTTTGGCATTTACTTGACCAAAGCTACAATTTGTTTTACAAATGTATTTGCCATTACATTGTACAATGATAAAAACAATTTTTTTTTTTAAATTAAATCTTTGAATAAAATTTTAAATGATATTATTGTGTTAAAAGGAAGTAATTAAGTGCATAGATTGAGCCCTTTAAATTGAAAGTAATTATCATGATGTTCACAGAAAGTGAATGTAATTTCCAATTTTCTAAAAATGGAATTGACTTTCCATAGAGTAATTGATTATTTCCAAGATTTAAATTTCGAATCAGTTTTAAAACTCGTTAAAAATTTGATAATTGAAAAAAAAGTAAATTTTAATAAACAACCACAAATTATAAATAAGAAAAAAATCTCATGCATTACTTGAATTGAAAACTATTATTTGCATCTGAACTGAAACAAACATTCTAAAAATAGATCACTTAAAATTTAACTTTTTAAAGATTCACGTCTTTTTGGAAACAGTTGTGAAAGGGCAACAAATAAACAGAAGGCAAATCTAGAAGTTAGACTAAAATGAAATTACAGACTTGAATAAGCGATTTAAAGTACTTCATGTCAATTCCAACAGACGCAAGCAAGAATGCTATTCTTGATGTGAGATGATGACATTGTCTCGTAACCAAGACAATGGTGAAGACATTGCAAGAAGTACAACAATGTCTTTTTTATTTTATTCAATGCTTTTCTAGAATCGTAAGTTTAAAGAGTTGAGAAATTTCTTGCCATTAACTTGCCAACAAGGTAATCATTAGATGTACAATTGCATCATTTTCTTTAACATTACGACAAAAAAACTCACCAATATTGCGTCGTAATTGTTTGTACCATACCAGAAGTTAAACTTAAACAAGGAAAATTTACTAATATACGCTCATGTCCATAAATTAAGGATAATTCAGAATCACACAGAAATTGAACTCTAAAATAAAAATTTCACCTGTAGAATTATCACACACATCAAGAAGAATATACAAATTACAGGAAACCACCATATGGCGCGGATAGTACGTCACAATGACGAGAGTGTAAGAGAGGAGTATATAAGGCATGGTGGCAAAGAAGTAAAATTGTTCACAAGCGCTTTAAAAGACTTTCAGTGCAATAACCACATAGTTATGGCACAAAGGAAGCATTTGGATGATTTTTTACGTGGTAGAATTATCGGACGACTGGAATGTGGACGTACCCAGCTGGAAGTATCCAAGGAACTTGGAATCGCCCAGAGTGTCATCTCCAGGCTTTGGCAACGATTCCAAGATGATGGTAATGTGAGTAGATGTTACAGCACAGGTCGCCCCCGAGTAACAACGCCGAATGAGGACCGGTATTTAGCAGTTACTGCCAAAAGAAACAGACGGAGCACAGCATCAGACCTGTCTCGTCAGCTCTCTTCAGCTACCGGTACGACAGTTTCAAGGCAGACCGTGTACAGACGCTTAGGACACATTGGTCTAATATGCTCGTAGGCCTGTCAGATGTGTTCCACTTACCGCAACTCACTGTCGCCGGCGATTAACCTGGAGCAGAGAGCATGCATTGTGGACACCGCAACAGTGGTCTGGTAGGATGTTTCCCGACGAGTCCAGGTTTAGTTTGCAGTCTGATTCTCGCCGGACTTTCATATGGAGAGCGCCAGGTACCCGTTACCACCAAGAGAACACCATTGAACGACACCGTTACGGTGGTGCAGGATGGCTCGTTTGGGGAAGAATTATTCTTGGTTCCAGAACTGACCTGCATGTTCAGAGTGTAACGATGACAGGCCACATCTATCGGGATGCCATTCTGGAACAACATGTACGTTTGTTTCGGGGCGCCATGGGTGCTGAATTTCTGTTTATGGATGACAACGCCCGCCCTCACCGTGCAAACATTGTAGACGAATGCCTTCAATTGGAGGATATCACCCGTATGGATTGGCCAGCATACTCACCGGACTTGAATCCAATAGAGCAGGCGTGGGATATGCTTGGCCGACGAATTGCAGCCCGTCAACCGGAACTTCGGAGGGCATTGCTTGATGAGTGGTGTAATATTCCCCAAGATCAGATTGATAATTTGATACTCAGCCTGCCTAGGCGTTGTAAGGCCTGTATTGCATCGTCCGGTAGACATACTCCATATTAACCATCATACTAACCATGTTATACTGTTTTTTGTAAATAGGTTCTTTTTTGAAATTTGCTCCAGGGAGAAAAAATCGCAATTTTTATTAATTATGTCAAACATATAGCATCTTTTCTGCACTTTACCTTTTGTTTAATAAATAGACTTTACAAATAAGTCAAATTTGTTTTGCTTCTGTCTCTTTCTTTGCCTGAACTTCATTATCCTTAATTTACGGACATGAGTGTGAAATAATATGTAAATACCTTTATAGAATAATTGATAACATGACTTTGTCTTAAATGAGAAATATAGGAAAGATGATTTTTTATTAATTGTTAGCAAATATTTATAAATATCGTTCAATGCAATATGTTAGAAAATTTTAAATTAATCAATAATCACTAAATACTTATTTAAAAGGAGATACTTTACAAAATAAAGTCATTTAAAATTTTTATATTTATATTGAAAAATTATAGTCTTAATAAGAGTGGCATTTGCAGTTGAAGGCTCCCACAAAATTTAAGATAATGTCGAATTATTTCTGATGCAGGTGTTCTGTATTTTAACCTGCAACAGACCATTTTCGGGAATGTTTGACTTTTAGAACTTTACGTTATCTGGAATTTATTTGCAAATTAATCAATGTTTCCTTATAATGTTTCCTTATTCAAAACAGGCACTGAATTTTATTTGCAGATTTGGATTCAGAAAGCAAATATTCTTATTATCTATCTATCTGTCAATCTATTTATATTACTGTGTCTAAAAAGTAAGACCAATTGTCAATTTAAAATTTCTGGGTATTATGGAATTTTAATTTTTTTTCCGTTTTAGGTTGCTGGCACTGTCCTTGACCTTTGTGGGAAATTTAAAATCAAAATATTCATTAGTGATTGAGTTACGCTGGACTTTGTGAGACGCTAAAATTGATTCCGGCGATTTTTGAAATGTCTGAATTCATTGAGCAAAGTACTCGCATTCAATTTGAATTGCGGAAACGTAGAGAATGCTACAGAAGGCGTTCGGTGACCATTCCTATATCGAAAAAAAAATGTTTAGAAGTGGTATAAACAGTTCAAAGAAGGCAGAGAACGCATAGCTTGCTGATTATGTTGGAATTTCAAAAGGATCGGTCAATTGCATTTTGGATTTTAACAGAAAACAGTAAGTTAATAAAGAGTTTTTGAAAAAAAAATGATTTTTCTTACTTTTTGGGCACAGTAGTATATATATGTGTGTATATGGATGTTGAAATTCATTAATTTAGGTTATCAAACAAGCTAGACCCTGTTACCACAAAAAGTAATAATAAAACTAGACATTTTTGGCAAATAAAATAAATATTTATGAACATATTTTTTAAATAAAACATTCTAGAATTTTACCTTTATTAGTGAATAAACTGAGTAACAACATAAAAAATTTCTATTCAAAATTGAAGATAGATTAATTCTATTAAATAACCTGGATTTTATGTTTTTCTACTGAAATATTCATAATAAAATTCATACATAAAAATTATGCGACTATCTAGAATTAATTTATCTTGCATATAATTCTGATTATTTTTATTCTGCTGCTTTCAAAATTCCAAATTTTAGAAGATACAGTAATTAATATAAAAAGTAACATAAAATTTTTTTTTAAATCAATTCCTACTTTTTTTCGCTATATTGCATCAAAGTCCTTTACAAATAATTTTCATTCATTTTTTTAAGTTTATCTGGCGCCATCTATTTGTTGATACATGCAACTTAAATCTGAAAAAAAAAAAAAACTAAAATTAATTCATTTATATTAATTAATGAATTAATATTTGAAAAAGCTGTATTAACATCCAGTGTCATCCACTAAAAGTTAAAAAAAGAATGTATTTGAACTTGAGCGGATGAATAAAAATTATTTTATTAACGATTAAAAATTTCAACAAGATATATATAGGGTGAGTGTGAGCTAATAGAAGGAATTGAATAAAAGAATGAATTATAAATATGTTCATTAGAAGCAGTACTTTAAATTAAAAAATGTTATGAAATATAAGATTATTTTTAATAAATATGCTATAAAATATAAAATTATCTTTCAATTTTTTTATTAAAAGCTCTTTGCTGATTTCGTACAGATTTGTAAGATTTACATTCATAGGAGAAATGCTGTAATTAAATCTGTTATTGTTGAAAATATATGAAGATGGATGGCATTGTAGCATGCTTCTTAGAAAGTGTGGTAGAACGCTTTCTATAAACAGAGGGATCTTGGCACCTTCCATAACGGAGGTTACCAGGTACCTTTTTCTCCTGAAACTTTTTAAAAATGTAACATTATAAAAGGGAAAACATTAACAATATTTATCAAATTTATATCCTATAATCAAAGTTTAGACGTTACAGGATTCTATTTATTACAAAATATTAAATTTTACATAATAACAAAAATGCAACTTATATTGTGCAGATTATATTTAGCTTTAGGGGCCTGAATGGCCGAGTGGCTAGCGCTCTGGCGCTCGGTACCACAGGTTTCGGGTTCGAGTCCCGGCGGTGCCATGGATGTTAGCAGTGGTTCGGAATCCACTTTAAACTGTAGGTCCCGGTCTTAATAGGATCGTACAGCGTTGCAGGGGCATTGTTACTCCGCGTCCGTGGCTTAACTTCAAGTGACACGCGCCCCCTGGGTAAAGCAAACTGAGTACGTCTGTGCAGCACTTGCTTTAAGGCATCGAAGACCAAGCTGTCTAAGTGATTGCCAGCTGCATTAGAGGAAAAAAAAATATTTATTTTTATAAATTATATATTGTTAACAATCTCAATCACAACAAGCATCAAACCAAAGAGAATTTCGACTGAGGCTAGATCATTGGTGGCCAATGCGCTGCATGATGCTTTAACATTTTTCAGGCCAGTGAGATATAGCACATTTTTACAAAATATATTTATTTTATAATGGCCAAAGTAATGAAAAACAATGTATTAAAAAATTACATTATGTGTGCATCCATATGTTCAAATATTAACAGTCAAAATTATGAGAAAGAATTAACTATGATTTTAAAACAATATTCTTTTCGAATATAGGCCACATATTGCCTGTTTTATTTATGAGTTTACAGTTATGAGTTTCACAGAATAATTAAATTATATTCTGCGAACTCATAATGCATGCTCATCGATTTGCAAAAAAACTAAGTGACAGAGTGGAGAAACAAATATCGCACTAGTAAAATAAATATTTCTGAATGATTGCATTTTTTTATTTCATTTTTAGTGTTATATATTTCTTTACAATGTGCGTTTAGTATCATTATTATCATATTATCTACGTTTACATGTAAGAATAATAGCAATCACAATAATAATAACTCATTTTGTTTCAATTTTTCACTAAAAAAATGTCTATAGTGTGTCTAAATCTAATATAGGGATAAATAATTTTATATGCGGCCCATGGTGTTATGATGTTATAATATGTTACGTTAATATTTATTCCAGGGCCTGAATTGCCGAGTGGCTAGCGCTCTGGCGCTCGGTACCACAGGGTTCGGGTCCTGGCGGCGCCATGGATGTTGTAGTGGTTCGGAATCCACTTTAAACCGTAGGTCCCTGTTCTAATAGGATTGTACAGCGTCGAGGAGGCATTGTTACTCCGCGTCCGTATCTTCAAGCTACACGCTCCCCCTGCGTAATGCAAAGTGAGTAACGTCTGCGCAGCGCTTGCCTTAGGGCATCCAATACCAAACTGTCTAAATGTTTGCCAGCTGCATTAGAAAAAAAATATATATTTATTCCAAAGTGGCCGGCAGGATCATTTGGGTTGACCACTCGTGATCTAGATGTATCTGAAGAAAATGAAAAACCTCTATCCATATATCTAACAAACTATCTCTCATTTCCTATCCATATAATGATTAACGCATAATATGTATTTAATTAAGCAACTTGATGATGCTGATGATTAATAATAACAGACTGATTGAGTAAAATGCAAATTATTGAAAAAAGTGATAAAATTGTATTAAAATGATCTTTTATTTCTACAACAAGAATAAACAGTGAAAACAGTTGACAAAATCTAGATGGTCTGCCAATCTAAAGTTATATTTAAATGACAACGAATAATTAAGAAGAGAATTTTTTTTCTTTCTAATGCAGCTGGCAAACACTTAGACAGCATGGTCTCGGATGCCTTAAAGCAAGCGCTGCACAGACGTACTCACTTTGCATTACCCAGGGGGCGCGTGTAACTTGAAGATAAACCACGGACGCGGAGTAACAATGCCCCCACAACGCTCTACGATCCTATTAGACCGGAACCTACGGTTTAAAGTGGATTCCGAACCACTACAAACATCCATGGCACTGCCGGGACTCGAACCCGAAACCTGCGGTACCGAGCGCCAGAGCGCTAGCCACTCGGTCATTCAGGCCTATTAAGAAAATAAAAAGTATAAAAAAATGTAGCAAATTAATAAAATTTTTTTTTTCAATATTTCTATAATAAGAAAAAGAAGCAATGTATAAACAAACGATTAATTTAAAAAAAAATAGATGTGTTGAATTTGGAAAATGCATGTCAGATTATAAGAAGAAAATGACAACTACACGCATAGTTATTATTAAAAATCAAAAGCAGTTTTTTTGAATATTTATTTTGTAATATTTATATAAAAAGGAAAAAGAAGCAAAAACTTAACAAACGATTCTGATTTCAAAAAATAGATGAGTTATATATTCTTAAAATTCTTTTTAAATTACGAGAATAGAATGATAGATACAAGAAAAAATAATAAAAAGAAGAAAAATTAAATCATATTAAAAAGAATTTTTTTCATATTTCTAAAATAAGAAAACAGAAGAAAAATCTAAGCAAATAGTTTTGTCTCTAAAAATTAAATGCGTTGCAATCGGAGAATCTTTTCAGATTACTAAAATAGGTTGACAATTAGACAGAAACATTAATAATAAAAAGAATCCAAATAAAATTAGAAATCTTTTTTTTTATTTTATCATTTACAACACTGATGGCCAACCTGTGGCATGCTTGCCACAATATGGCAGGGTGGAGTTTTGAGAGTGATCCACGAAGACTTATTGAAAATTTGAAAAAAATTATGTCGCCTCCAACAACTTTATCCAAATCCATAAAAAAAACCTATACATACGCTACAGAAAAGCAGCAATGCTTGACAGCAGTACAACTATGCGGTAAAACAGTGTAGTCATCAGATGAGACAGATGGGTTGAGTTTTCTTGTATTGGCGACGTTGTAACTTGGTATAGTCCTTTTCCGAGTCTATACGACACTCTGGCTGTCTGTTTAAGCTTTTTTTAAATTATTTTCAGATTTTGGTGTCGAGCGTCGTTGTTTTAAAAAAAATATTTTCACTATGCCCATGAGTAAAGGGCCTGATGGTCGAATGGATAGCGCTCTGGCGTTCGCTAAAACAGGTAACGGGTTCAAATCCCGGCTTTGCGCATGGGTGTTGTAGTGGTTCGGAATCCACTTTAAACCGTAGGTCCCGGTCCTAATAGGATCGTAGAGCGTTGCGGGGGTATTGTTACTCCGCGTCCGTGGCTTACCATCAAGTTACACGCGCCTCTGGCCCCCTGGGTAATGCAAAGTGAGTAACGTCTGTGCAGCGCTTGCCTTCAGGCATGCAAATCGTCCATATCTGTTTGCCAGCTGCATTAGAGGGAAAAAAAAAAGGCCGTGAGTAAATCTTCGACATTGGAAAGGATATTGCAATTCGAGATTTCAATACTGTCTGGGAAGAATCAGCAAGTGCTCCATATTATATTGAATTTTGGAAATTTGTACCAACCAGAAATTTTCCAGATTTACATTATTTGGCTGTCCGATAGTGTTGTAAGTTTTTATCAACATATGTTTGGGATCAAAGGATTTCTGTTATGAACACAATAAAATCGAAATATCGTTCAAGAGTAACTGATTTGCATCTTCTTCATCGGTGCAACAGCCCCATGATGGGACAAACCCATCTACCTACTGGCAGATTTCGAGATAGGTGTTTTCTTTTTTTTTTTTTTGGGGGGGTAGTAGTGTTGCGTTTAACACGGGGTAGTGTTGCCAGCCATAAGCCCAACTACCGACAGTAATATGAGACCGGGTCCTACAGTTTAAAGTGGATTCCTAACCATTACAAACACCATGTCACCGCCGGGTCTCCAACCAGAAACCTGGGGCACCGAGCGCCAGACATAAGACCCCTGATATGCAACTAAAACACCTAATATAGTTAGCAACTTCTAGTACTAATTCTAATTTAGATCACTTGGTAAAAAAAAAAAAAAAAAAATACAAATTCAAAAGCCACATTAATTACGTACTGACTGTTTAAAATTATTTAGAATTAGAGGTTATTCGTAGTTATTTTATTCATAATATAATTAAATGAAATTTAAAAAAAAGTTTATTAACAATAAAACTTAATTTTGTACTTTGGTTTGTTTTTGGTTTTATATTTATTATATTATTTTTTAAATCTCCGCTACTCAGTTCCGTCTATTTGCATAAAAATCCCATAATCAGCCTATTAATAACCTTTTTTTTTAACTTTTTAAATTTTTTAGTATGTTGAAAAAGTTGGAAGTGGCATGCTTGTTTATCAAACAGCGGCACTCTTCTCGAAAAAAGTTGGACAGCCCATATGATGAAAAAAAAGAAATATGTAAAAAAATCTGTCTCAACAAACGCCATGTATTGCAACTGGAAATGCTTTTCAAATATTCCATGAATGACTGATACACAGAATAATAATCTTGCATCGATAATTTGGGTTTTCTGCCCGAAAAAAAGAATGTGGGACAATTAAATCCGAACTTTCTCCCTTCAGATAATAATTATCTCTCTTTACTGTCCCGAACAGTTCGTGGTATAATTTGAAAACACGAGGCGACATTTTAAAATTAGGAAAATCAGCCGAAGCCGTAAAATAAGAATGTCATGTCTTACCAAGTGGTAATACACAAAGATCTACGCGTTCAACAAAAGAGATAATATTTTGCTCAAAAAACTAGGTAAGCTAAGTTCGACATTCGGCCAGCAAATCAGATTATATTGCAAAGAAATATATAGCACTAAAAATTAAATATAAAAAATATATAAATTTAAACGAAATAAAAAAAAAGGAAACACTAAAAATTTTTATTTTACTAGTGCGATATTTGTTTCTCAGGTTTTGTTCTTCTTTTTTTCTTTGCTTTTGCAAATAGATCTCATTTTGGGGGTTTGCACATCGTAATGGGTGTTGCAGGTTAGCGTCCGTTACGTTTAAGCGTGTTTTGTGTTGGGTCAATTTCATTTTAGAAAAAAAAAAAAGGATTTGCAGGTGTAAGTTGAACCAAAAGTGCCAACAACTTCAACTGCTGTCAACAATCAGCTCTGCTATCAACAATCAACTGTGCGTATCTAGGGATGGAATATAATTTAATTATTCTGAGGACTTATAACTGTAAAATCATAAATAAAACAGGCAATATCTGTCCTATATTCGCAAGAATATTATTTTAAAATCAAAGTCAATTTTTTTCCCACAATTTCGACAGTTAATTTTTGAATATAGGGATGCACACATAATGTATTTTTTTAATGCACTGGTTTTCAATACTTCGCCTGCTATAAAATAAATATATTTTGTAAAAGTGTGATAAATCTCACGGGCCCAAAAAAATATTCAAGGCGGGTTGACCACCATTGCCCTAGATTTTACATGAATCAAGCTAAACAGAATGTATACCAAATTTTTAGCACATAATACCTTTAAATAATAATCTTATTGCAGAAAATCGATCTACAAGTTATATACATTTTTTTGAAATTCTGATCAAAAATATAAATCTTCATTACTTAAAATTGTACAATGTAGAAAAATAATTATAATATTATTATTAATTTTGAAAATTTAAGCAATAACAATTTTTTTTAGTTGGAATGAATTTTAAAGTCCATTATATATTGTAAAGCACTCATATATTTGTAATATTATTAAAATTTGTAAGCAAATATTTCATATTAGCATATGGAAACATTATATTAAAATGGAATTGGTAAAAAAAAATGTCATTCAATTTTCATAAAATTTAAATGCCATTTAATACAAGCTTCGAATACTAATAGAAATAAATGATTTCTCTGTCAATTTTTGAGTGAATCTAATTGCATGATTGTATGTTTGAAGTTTATCTCTTCCTTCAGATGCATAATATTGTTAAAATAGTCCGCTTAACCATTCGCAGGTTGTATGCATCTGTGAAAGTGAGCATAGATGTTTTTTTATGAAAAAAACAGATGTGAAAGGGCAGGTGGTGATCAAATATCGAAATTTTTTTTCTTTTTGTGTCAACAAAATCAATATAGAACGTGCATGATATAAAAAGGGGCAGATGGATCCATGAAAAAAGCATTTGGAATCGTTTAGAGTTCAAGATATCTCAAGATGAATTCTACTCTTCTGACAGTATTTGTTCTGGTGCTGGTGAGTATCTGAATGTATTTTTTTACTTATTCAATTCCTTCTATTAGCTCACACTCTCCCCATATGTATCTTGTTCAAATTTTCATTCGTTAATAAAATAGTTTTTATTCATTCCCTCAAGTTCAAATACATTTTTTTTTGTACTTTTAGTGAATGGCACGTGATGTTAATACAGTTTTTTCAAAAAATTAATTCAGTCATTAAATTTAATTCATTAATTTTAGTTTTTTTTAGATTTAAGTTGCATGTATCTATCAATAGATGGCGCCAGATAAACCTAAAAAAATGAATAAAAATTATTTATAAAGGACTTTCTGCAATATAGTGAAAAAAAAAAAAAGTAGGAATGGTCATTAAAAACATTTATTTATATTACTTGTTTTAACAATAAAGTTCCTTCTTTTTTTTATGACTGCAGGTGCCCTCATTTTACACTGAAGTGACAAAAGTCATGGGATAGCAATATGCAAATTTTCAGATGGCAGTAGCATCGCGTAGAACAGGTATAAATGCGCAGTGCTTTCGCAGAGGTTTCATTTCTGTTCAAGTTATTCATGTGAAGAGGTTTTAACGTGATGATGACCGCACGTCGGGAATTAACAGACTTTGAACGCGAAATGTTAGTTGGAGCTAGACGCATGGGTCATGCCATTTCGGAAATCGTTAGGGAATTCAACATTCCCAGATCCACTGTGTCAAGAGTGTGCCGAGAGTATGAAATTTCAGGCATAACATCCCACCATGGACAGCGCAGTGGTCGACCGCCTGCACTTAACGACCGAGACCGGCGACGTCTGCAAAGAGTCGTAAATTCTAACAGACAAGCAACACTGCGTCAAATAACCACAAAAATCAATGTGGGACGTACAAGGGACTTGTCTGTTAGAACTGTGCGGAGAAATTTGGCTTTCTTGGGCTATTCCAGCAGAAGACCGACTCGAGTGCCTTTACTGACAGAACGACATCGCTTGCAGCGACTCTCGTGGGCACGTGAGCATATCGGTTGGTCCCTAGATGAATGGAAAACCGTGGCCTGGTCCGATGAGTCACGATTTCAGTTGGTAAGAGCTGATGGTAGGGTTCGAGTGTGGCGCAGACCCCACGAAGCCATCGACCCAAACTGTCAGCAAGGCACTGTTCAAGCTGGTGGTGGCTCCGTAATGGTGTGGGCTGTTTTTTCATGGCATGGACTTGGTCCTCTGGTGCGACTGGACCGAACATTGACTGGAAATGCTTATGTTCAGCTACTTGGAGATCACTTGCAGCCATTCATGGACTTCATGCACCCAAACAACGATGGGATTTTTATGGATGTCAATGTCACCGGGCCACAACTGTTCACGATTGGTTTGAAGAACATTCTGGACAATTCCAACGAATGATCTGGCCACCTAGATCGCCCGACATGAATCCCATCGAGCATTTATGGGACATCATCGAGAGGTCTGTTCGTGCCCAAAATCCTGCACCATCAACGCTTTCACAATTATGGACCTCTATCAAGACAGCATGGCTCAATATTCCTGCAGAAGACTTCCAACGACTTGTTGAGTCCATGCCACGTCGAGTTGCTGCACTTCGCCGGGCGAAAGGAGGGCCGACACGATATTAAGAGGGTATCCCATGACTTTTGTCACTTCAGTGTATTTTGATCGAAGGTGGAGAGTAATTACATAATTGATTAACAGACCTGACTAGCGTTGCATAGCTACAAAAAAAATGGCCGTGGCAAATTTTTATTAGGAAAAAAACATCGGTGCAAAATAAAAATATTTGAATTTAAATAATTCGCCTTAAATAAATTAAACTGGCTAAATAAAGCAATGATTCTTACTCAAGAAATAGGTACAATTTTTTCTCATCTTTCCTTTCACTATA
>BPLQ01009979.1:0-55154 GCA_021605075.1 Caerostris darwini
GCTCATGTGGCAGAGCCTGAGCAAGAAGTCCAGGTCCAGTTGTTCCGATCCAACACCCGAATACCCAAATGGAACTTAAACCCTTCAGGGAGTTCCCAAACGAATGAAAATGTTCTGCAGATAGATAAGTTTGAACTTCATTCCTGTTCTATTTTGTATTACATGTATTCCTACTTATATGTATCTCATATAATATTATATTGATGCATAGAATATAATTATATATGTGCACATTTGGGCTCATTTGCATTATAATACAAATTGTATTATTAAAGTCTGATGAGACAACGTAAGATTGAGTGACATCGTAAGATGATCTGATGAGACAACGTAAGATTGAGTGACATCGTAAGATGATCTGATGAGACAGCGTAAGTATATTAGAACTTTATTTCTTCATTTACTTGTACTCTGTCCTTTTTTTGAAACATTCTACAACCACACTAATTATTCTTGGTTGGAAAAGGTATATTTCTATAATGAGGCTTTTTCAGTTC
This sequence comes from Caerostris darwini, assembly GCA_021605075.1. Lineage (NCBI taxonomy): Eukaryota > Metazoa > Arthropoda > Arachnida > Araneae > Araneidae > Caerostris > Caerostris darwini. Next base: position 498 of record BPLQ01009979.1, read on the forward strand.
TAAATTATTTATAAGAAATATGATTGAGCGCATTGAAAAAAATTATTTTTAGTTTGAAAAGGTAGTTGCATTTTAATTTTTTTTAAAAAAAAATGTGTAAATATTCTTCAAAAGTTTGTAGGGGATTATTAGAAATTCGGAAAGGATTATTTTTAGATAAAGAATATATTTTAACTGTCGACATTCTGAATTCAACGGAAAAAACAAAATGTTCCATTCATGATTCATATTCAAATATGTTGCCAATCACTGATATTAAATAAAAATGAATTGTTACATATATAACAACTCGTATGTATAGCCTATAGTTTAAATTAATATTTTCATGGTTACTCTTAATCTTAACTATTCTCAAAGTTATTTTTTGCTTTGAACCAAGGAGCCTTATTTTTATGAGTCAAGTTATTAAAACGGGCTTGATTTCAAGTGACTAGCGCTTGATGCCACAGATTTCGTGTTTGGGGCCCGATGGTGCCAGGTATGTTTGTAGTGGTTCTGAATCCACTTTAAGCTGTAGGTCCCAATCCAGTATGAATCTGGTCTAAAATGGCGTAAGGCCTTACTTTGTAAAAAGAAAACATCTCCTGTCTCGAAATCTGCCAGTAAGCAGGCGGCCTTTGCTCACCATGGGGCTGTCGCGCCAATGAAGAAGAAATTATTAATACTTTCTTATTTTAAATAGTATTTCGCAATGAATAAGGAAAACTTTATTTCGAAAAATTTGAGGTGTAAAATCAAAGTGCGTCTTATACAGTGGCAATAGCATTTTTTTACTGCTCTTTTTGTATATTAAGCCTACCACTCTGCAGCTTTACTCATTGTTTCGCCCTTGTTACATTAAGTTTTGACATGTAAAAGATAATCTAGTGAAACAATAGGGAAACAAACAAGGGTAACAATGAAACAAGTGTAACAAACTACAAAACCACATGAGTGGCTGAGAAAAGATTTTCGTACCGCATGTTAAAAAATGATCTAACAGGCTAAAGTAATTGGAAGTCATGTTGCTGAACTTAAATTTTGTTTTCCACCAACTGAGAAACAATCTAAGACTGGCTCCAGGAAAAAATAAACCCTATTGAAGTTGCCACGGATGAAGAAGACAACGAGGAACAAGTCAGAAATTTGAATGATTCTGAGTTGGACAGAAGATGGATGATATGGATTGAAGAGCAAAGGGCAATCATAATTCCAATATCCACTATTATCGATCAGAATTATAATATGATAATGTGAGGGATAAGATATTTTTCGAGTCATTTAAGATGTTTGGCATTTAAAATGCCGCGGATGCAACTGTAGATGAATTACATGAAAACAGTGAATCATCATTAGAATTCACAGCGAAGCAAAACGAACTACAGTAACAAGGACAGGCTAAAGAACTTTAAAATACTTGAAAGTTTTGACAGTAATTTATGATTCCTGTTATGAAGAAGATTTAAATTTACTAACTTTATGCATAACACTATTTTCTCTTCCAAATTTTGGCCACGAAAATTAAGGTATTTCTATGCACTACGAAATATGAAAAAAATACATTATAAATAAGCAGTACAAATTATATATTTTAGTAAAAAATTGCCATCTTTCATATTTACATTAAAAATGTAGTGATATAAAGTTTCATGGAAAATGATGTAGCTAATTGTTATTTATTTCACAATATATTTTAATTTCTACATTAGAAATCTTGAAGCTTATACTTGTCGAAAAGAATTGTTAAACGATTTTAAATTTAAATAAATGTATATATGTGTTGCATCGCGATTAATTATAACTTGACTAATTTTAATTTATTTAAAATCAAAACTATCGTATTAAAAGTGATTAATAGAAATGCATTCTACTGTCCATGAATTAAAGAAGGACTACTTAAGATCTTGTTAAGAAGGAATTGACTGAGACCCACTTCTATTTGCCATCTTAATCGGCTGGAAAAAAGATGTAGCATACTAATACCTAAGACATGGCATAACATTCATATATATATATATTTTGTTCTAATGCAGCTGGCAAACACTTAGACAGCTAGGTCTTGGATGCCTTAAGGCAAGCGCTGCACAGACGTACTCACTCTGCATTACCCACGGGCGCGTGTAACTTGTAGATAAGCCACGGACGCGGAGTAACAATGCCCCCGCAACGCTCTACGATCCTATTAAGACCGGGACCTACGGCATAAAGTGGCTTCCGAACCACTATAAACACCCATGACACCACCGGGACTCGAACCCGAAACCTGGGGTACCGAGCACCAGAGCACTAGCCACTCGGCCATTCAGGCCCTATAACATTCATATCGGATATATATTTCACTATACAGTTTTTACTTGCAGAAACTGCACACGCTTTTAATTTTTTTTAGCTACTCGTTCAGTGACATCAAGCAACAGTAGTTTGGTTTGGTTTGTCGCTCTACGGTCATCTTCTGCGCACGAGGGCTAAACAGACCGGGACCTACGGCATAAAGTGGCTTCCGAACCACTACAAACCCCCATGACATCGCCGGGAACCCGAAACCTGTGGTACCGAGTGCCAGAGCGCTAGCCACTCGGCCATTCAGGCCCGCAAACAACAGTAGCGACAGTTGCGAGGTATAATAACTAAATTTACTAAATCATTCGATTATAATAAAATAACTAATATAATAAAATAAATTAATCTAGATAATAAAATAAATCTAAAATAATAAAATAATTAAATTATATCGTTAACTAAATTTACCCTCATTGCATTCAAATTGAAAGGCAGAAGCGAGTTGTTGCATTTCCAAATTAGGGGTGCTTGATTCGATAAGCGATACTGAACCGAATCTATAAACAGTAATGTCCTTCCTAGGTCTGGAGATGATGAGGTAAACATTCATTCGCTATCCTTATAGGTGTTTGTTGAAAATTGTGGTATCAAAATGTGGTCGCATCCCCCCACATCCCTTGATGTATACTAGGTTACTACCTAGTATACATCAAGGGCAATATGCAATATCCTAGTATGCCTCAAGGTATATATTGCATTTGCTGCAATTCTTCCATTCTAGTTGCGAATATTTTCAGGTCAATTTTCTGACCTTTGAATAAAGTGCATGAACAAAATTTATGTAATCTTGAAGTAAATTAAGTTAGACGACTTAATTTCATTTACAGTAAATTTTTTATGAACGGATTTTTAAGTTCATTTTAATGAATACAAATTCCCTACATAAATATTTTTATACTTCGCTTAAATATTTGACTTGACATAAGATTTCTTTTAAAATGTTCTATAATCAATAAAGAACGGTGGAGTCGTGGCTCAGTGGCGATGAGCCACGGCGTACTTTATTGTAGACACTGTTTCAAAAAATGAGGAAACTCGATGGCATTTCTGATGTTCAGCACCTTGCTCGTTAGTCGGACAACCTAATGGGAGTTTTCTGAGGTTTCTGGGTTTTCTCCCAGACGACTTGCAAATGCGGGGTAGCTCTCCCTAAATGTTATCCCGGACGGCACTGTCCTCCTTCTCCAGCGACTCGGAACGAAGTTAGACTTCTACCTACGTGTGCTCCATCACAATAGAAGCTGCCTCTTTCTCTCCATCCATACGCAGACTACTCAAGAGATGTACATTCCGCACAGCAGGACACTGAGAACTAGACGCATCACAGTAATATAAAATATAGATTGAACTGTTCTATTTTATTCTTCAATGAGAGGAAAAGAAATGCATTCCACTGTCTATGTATTATAGAAAGTTTACTCAACCCTCTTTTTCAATAGAATCAAAGATATTTTAAGCCATCCGATACTAAAGATAAAATAATAATTAGTTTATTTATGATCAAATGTATTTTATTATTTATGTTTGATGCAAAAGGAGGGCCTGAATGGCCGAGTGGCTAGCGCTCTGGAGCTCGGTACCACAGGTTTCGGGTTCGAGTCCCGGCGGTGCATGGTTGTTTGTAGTGGTTCGGAATCCACTTTAAAAAGTAGGTCCCGGTCTAATAAGAGCGTTGCGGGGGCATTGTTACTCCGCGTCCGTGGCTTATCTTCAAGTTACACACGCGCCCCCTGAGTCATGCAAAGTGAGTACGTCTGTGCAGCACTTGTATTAAGGCATCCAACACCAAGGTGTCTGTTTTTGCCAGCTGCATTAGAACAAAAAAAAAATGTTTGATGCAACTATTAGTAGAAGTGAGGAAATCAACGAAGCGAGTAAAGTATTATAGTTACTTGATTAAAACTGAGTCACTTGATCTTGATTAAACGAAACGATGAAGTATTGAAATCAATGAAGTGAGTAAAGTATTATAGTCACTTGCTTTTATCAGTTCATCTAATAATTGCATGTGATATAAAACGAATTTGACGAAACAATAAAGTGACGAAATAAATAAAGTGAGTGAAATATTGTAGTTATTTGATCTTGATGAAATGAAACGATGAAGTATTTAAATCAATGAAGTGAGTAAAGTATTATAGTCACTTGCTTCTATCACTTCATCTAATAGTTGCATGAGATACAAAACGAATTTGACGAAATGATGAAGTGAGTAAAGTATTATAGTCACTTGATTTCATCAATTCATCTATTGGTATTTTTTTGTTCTAATGCAGCTGGCCAACACTTAGACAGTTGTCTTCGATGCTTTAAGGCAAGCGCCGCACCGACGTTACTCGCTTAGCTCTAGGGTACTTACTAGGTAGCTCACTTACTTACTACTCAGGAGGTGCATGTAGCTTGAAGATAAGCTACAGACGAGGAGTAACAATACCTCCACAATCATATTAGACCGGGACCTATGGTTTAAAGTGGAATCCCAACCACTAGAAGCATCCATGGCACCGCCGAGACTCGAGCTCGAAACCTGTGGTACCGAGCGCCAGAGCGCTAGTCACTCGCCATCAGACCTCCTTCATCTAATAGTTGCATAAGCTATAAAACGAATTTGACGAAACTATAAAGTGATGAAATCAATGAAGTGAGTAAAGTATTATAGTCACTTGATTTCTTCACTTCATCTAATAGTTGCTTGAAACACAAAACGATTTTGCAACTAAACGACAGCAACTGGAACTTTGGCGTTAAACTGACATTTTCTAAAGATTTTAAGTGCGAAATTAAATTGTGAAAGTACGTTATTTTGAATCTACACGGATGATTAGATTAAAAGCATTAAGGTAGATGCGCACCTAAAAATAGTACTTTAAAATGTGTTCTAAAAGCAGAAAAAGAATCCGACGCTGTTACAGAATAGGGATTAGTCAACGGAATGATTTAATCATACGCTTCACAGAATACTTCATTTTAATTTAATTACCTCCTTCATGAAAATCATTTGCCTCTTTTTAAAAAATATTTTTTTATCAAAAGACAGAGCTATAAAATGTCAATTTTTTTTAAGAAATTTGATTATGTTTACCAAAATATCTGCATTCTAAAAATAATCTGAACAAAAATATAATTATTGCAAGAGAATAATTTTTAATAATTAATGCGAGCACACATCATAATTTTAATTAATATTTGTCCTTTTTAAGGATGTATTAAGTGTACTTTTATATATATTTTCGTTGTATATTGAAATCATTTATAATTTTAAAATTCAGTTATTCTAAAGCTTGCAATAAAATTTTAGTTTAATTTTTTTAATAAAAATATTATATATATATTAATTAAATATATATATATATATGTGTGTGTGTGTGTATTAAATATATATTAATTATTACATTATTTTTTAATTTATTTTTTAAAAAATAAATTTGATCTTGATCAAAATATCTGAATTCTAAGAATAATATGAACAAAAAAATATAATTATTTTCAAGAATATCAATTTTGATAATTAGCAAACATGATAGTTTCAATTAATATTCATCCTTTTTAAAGATACATTAACTGTTATTTTATACATAATTTCGCTACATATTGAAGTAATTTTTCATTTTTAAAATCAGTAATTCTAAAGTTTGCAATAAAATTTTAATTTACTCTAAATAATAGAATTCCTTTAATCAAAAAATGACAATTATTAAGGTTTTTGCTGATTCATTTCATCAAACTGATTTTTATATACGAAATAAACCTATACATTCGAAAATTGCAACAATATATTAATATATTTAATATTGTTCAATGGAAAAGCTTTTTCTTTGGTTTTATTAATATAAATCAGGATTGGTAAAGGTTTGGTTAGTCATAGATTTATACAGGTTCCATATGCTATGTCATATAATTTTTGCAAAAGTTGGCTGATATAAAAAAATAGCAACAATAACTAATATATATATGCAATAGCTAGTATTTATTCAATATTATACAACAGCTAATATTTATTTAACTTCTTTAGAAATTAAATAGATATTGAAGTAAAAAAAATGTAGGCAAATATTTTATAAAATAATTACAATTAAGAAAATATTTTATAATTATTATACAATGTAATATAAAAATGCGTTGTAATTCCAAACTGTATTACAGAAAATTATACAATTTCTTTTATAATGATAATAATAGGTAACGATTGAAATAAAATAAATGTTTAATGTAATTTAACTGCAACGTTATTTTAAAGTTAGTATTGTTTTCTTGTTTGTTTTCCCCAATGTACATATTAGTATTAATATGTAATCATTTCATTTTATGCGAAGACATTTTATTTGGAAATTTCTGAGATTTAAAAAAAAATATTTACGAACAAATATTTAATCTTCGTTCAAATTGAAATATGCATCGTTTAAAAATATTTATTTCGTTTCATGTAGATATATTCATCGTTTTAGTGTTTTTATTTATATTAAGAAATAAAACGTTGTTTAGTGCTTTCATATTTGAACTAAAAATAGTTACAGTTATAGATAATTTCATTTAAGGCAATTTTATTCATTGTAATGTTATTTTAATTTATCAGATTTTGAAATAATTTCTTTTCCATACATTTCAAACGTGAATAATTATCTACGATTAATAAACTTTCAATAATCCATCGATTGATTAATTGTAATATTTTAGTTCTATAAAATGGGCCTGAGAGGCAGTGTGGCTAGCGCTCTGGCGTTCGGTACCACAGGTTTCGGGTTCGGGTCCCGGCGGTGCCATGGATGTTTGTAGTGGTTCGGAATCCACTTTAAACCGTAGGACCCGGTCCTAATAGGATCGTAGAGCGTTGCGGGGCATTGTTACTCCGCGTCCGTATCTTCAAGCTACACGAGCCCAGTGGGTAATGCAAAGTGAGTAACGTCTGTGCAGCGCTTGCCTTAAGGCATCCGAGACCAAAGCTGTCTAATTGTTTGCCAGCTGCATTGGAACCAAAAAAAGTTCTATAAAATTTCAATTAAAAAATAAGTTTCTACTTTCCTTTGAAATAAAGAGTTTTTTAGTATAAATCTCAAATTATTTTTATTATCATCGTCATTTTTTTGTTATTTTAAAATTTTTTTTATCGGAATTAAAATTAAAATTTTTGTTGAAAATCTTGAAATGATTTCTTTTCCATGTCTAGTTTTATTCACTTTATTCTTGTCATCACTTTAGGTTTCATTAAAAGTTTTTTAAGAAAAGCGAAATTCGTTTTTCTAATCTTTCAAAATATATAAATCTCTTTTAATCGCTTAGAAATTAGATTTCATTTTTTTTAAATTAGACAATTATAAGTTATTTTTAAAAATCAGAAAATATAATTGAAAATAAATCTCAAATTTCATTTACTCTTTATAAAATTATATAATTTTATTAAAAAATAATTTGAAAATTTCTTTTATAAGTTTTTTAAATTAACTATATTTTAATAAAATTATATTCAAATTCAGACACTGCTTTTTTAATTGTTGATGAGTGGGAAAAAATCCTAACTCTGTATCACAAGAAATTTCATTTTTTTTGTTTAAAATACTAAAAAAAAAAAGTGTTATTTTTTAACATATAGAAAAAAATTTAAAAGGACTTCCCAAATAGTTCTCAAAAGTTTTTTAAAAATTTGAAATTGATTTCAAAATCTTTTTTTTAAAGGAAAATAAATGAAAGATTTCTTAAAAAGAAACAACCCCCCCACCCCCTAATTTTTTTTTTCAATTTTAATACATTCATTTGTTTTTTACAATTTCAATTCCTTTATGGGTATTATTCTATTGATCAGAGTTGAAACACTCTACGTTAAACGTTATTAATCTACATTCCGATTTTTTTTGCTATTCAAACATAATGGATGTTCATTTATAAGCATGCTCAGAATTGATTGAAAAAGAAATGCAGCGTTATATCGCCCTCTTTTGAAATAAATAACATCTATTCTACCTTCAAATATTTATATCTTTTAAATATATTTTATGCACAGTCAATTTATTTAACTGTATAATATTTTTTAATTATTTTGGTGAAATATTTTTTTTAAATTATTTTTAAAAGGTATTAAATCAATATTTCATGTTGCTTCTTACTAAGACATATACATATTTAAACAATGGTTCAACACATAGAAAGTGTCTTAATGAAAATTCAGATATTTGAACTAGTGAAAATTCAGATATCGTAATTTTCAATTAAAAATCAAAATTTCAATCAAAATTTTCAATTGTCTTCTTTTCATGAGAAATAACTTAATTTTTTTACCTTTTAAATTGTTTTAGTATAAAACTCTTTAAAGTTATTAAAAATAATTTTTGATTTTATTTGAATAATGAATAAAATTTAATTTTGCTTTTCGCAGTCATTTATTTTTAAAAGTTTTTGTTTTCTATTATTTAAACAATAGAAACTAGAATGGAATTCCTAAAACCAAAATTGTTTTTGTGGAATTCATATTTTTAAATAATTATTATTGGATTTTATTGTTATTTAAATTTATTAATAATTTAATTCGATTCTTTTATGTGGATAATTAGCTGCTATTAGTATTTTGCCTTTTTACATCTTGTTAATTCCTATTATACAAATAATGAAGAAATTTCTCGAAACAACATTTTTTTATGCAGAAATTTATTATTATTTATTTATTTTTTGTTTTTTAACTTTATTGATAAGCTATTTAATAATTTAATAAGAACTTTATATTTCATTAATTAGAATTCAATTCTACGTTTTAATAATCTAAACTCCTATAACTCTCTTATATAATAGATCTACTTATTGCGATTCGTAAACATGATCCGTATAGTAAAAAAAAAATATTATACTGCGAATGATTCATTCATAAAAATTGTATTCGTGTAACAGAATTATTGCGTATTAACTATAAAAACCAACTGTTACAAACATGTGTTATATGACAAAATTAATAATAAACATTTATTACACTTCCTTATAGCACGTGTATATTATTAAACATTACTTTTTAGTGTAAATTCTTCATTAATAAATTAAAAATTTAATTAAAAGAATTATTATGTTTGTTTTTAAATCATTGTGAATTCAATATTAAGCAGAAAAATATAGCTAGGATTAATTCATTTAATAACTATCGCAAACATAAAAAATAATTTTTCTAGTATGTAATAAACGCAAATCCTGATTTCATTATATAAAACAACGTTTTTTTTCCGTAAAGAATGCATGGAAGTGAAGTAATATTCAAGTAATTCATTAAAAAATTTAACTGATTATTATTAAAAATTAAAATTAATAAGTTAACTAATTAAATAATTTTAAATCAAACGTTTCTAAAGAAAATATCGTATTTGTTAAAGGTTTCAAAAATCTTGAAACAAGAATTTTTATAGCAATGTAAATTAAAAAAAAAAATAATAATAATATTTTTTTTATTTTTAACTATTTTATTCACATTTTTTGAAGATTATTAAAAAAAATAATATAAAATTACATTTTATATCATTATAAAACATTTCATTCATATCATAACATTTCATATCATTTTTTAAAATTACATTTACGAATTATCATAACGTAACAGTCTAATACAATAATCCGGAACTATTTTTATTAGAAATAAATAATAAATATAACCATAATAATATCTCTCCACTCTGAATTAACTTTAAAAAGAGTCCATCAATAAGAATTAAAGTATAAATTATAATAAATATAATATGATTATTACATAAAACTACATATCGAAATAACGTATATATGAATTTATAATATATTTATATTAGTATACTATTTTTTAACGACTTGGATAATAATTACAACATCAAAATTTTAAATTAATTATGAAAATAAGTTAAGTTACTTTTTTAAGTTTTAGTTATAATAAGGTTCTGAAATATTAAAAAGCAAATCATAATTAAAAGTACTTGTTTTCTTGGTATATGTAATTAATTATAATAATATAATTTATGTATTGTGGCAAAAAAAAAATTAAATTAAAAAAATATTTTTGATAAATAAATAAAAAAATTTTAAAAATTTATTGACAAACTGAAAATACATAATTTGCGCATTTATTCTACCATATGGTAGAAAAATAGTTCACATAATTTATAAATCAATAATTTTTCCATCAATCACTGTTTGATTTCAAAAAATTATTTAAGAAATATGGAATTCAAAAACTTTTAAATGTAGTTACTTTTAAAATTAGCTTAATATTGGAAATACTCAATGCATTGACGTATAATTATTTTATGTACTTCCTTATTATACTTAAAAAAACTAAAACAAATTTTATACTAATATATTTGAAATAATACTTTTTATTATAATTAAAAAATATAATTTTATAATAATTTTTTGTAATATAAAAATAAGGAAGAGCTAAAATTCATAAATGATCGTATAATTTTTAAAAACTTTTTAAAAGATCAAAATTTAAATAAATAATTATTATTATTTAACTTTCCATTAAATTATTATTTTTTTGTTATATTTCAACAAGTTATTACTAAAAATTAAACCATTTATTAAACTTGACAAAAGTATAAAAGTCAATTTTATCACGAAAAGTTCTTAAAAATTTCATGAAACAATATCAAAATAATTTTATATTTCTTAAAAAAATATATAGATACAAGTTAATAACAAATAATATTACTTAAAAACTATGTTAAAAATTTCCTATAAGTTTTTAAATCTGAAATAGTATATCTAGAATTACACGTGAAAACTTTTTAAAAATCTTTTTTTTTTATCAAAACTTTCTTACCTTGCGTGGTTGGGACTTTAATCTGTCTGAATCCGTTCCCCCCTAATTTTATTCTTTTCCTCTGGATACGCCAAAGCGGAAGAATTCGGTTTCACCAAACTTTTAAGTCCAGAACGCAAGTGAGGTTTAATTCGCAGCCTGGCGTCAAATGCTTGTTCTGGTCGCTCGGTAACTGTGAGCTACTAAAAGCCAAAAATTTTTTGGTCGATAGTTGTTGGAGTGGAATTGGCGGAGGTAATCTACGCCGGCGCCAAACTTGATACAGAAATTCGCCAACTATCCCAACTATTGGTGGGATAAAACAAAGTTTTGACTTTTGCCAGACAAGAGGGGTAAGCCATTGGCTTCGAAACTTTCCAGAGAGCGGAATGTAAGGCTATGTGGAAATGTTCAACAATAATTACATGGCTGTACTGTTTATGATCAATTATCATTTTGAGATTAAATTAAAGTAAATTTATAACAAATAACATAAATTTTTTTTTTTTAAAAGTCATTTCCTACTTTTTTTCACTATATTGCAAAAAGTCCTTTATAAATAATTTTCATGCGTTTTTTTAAGTTTATCTGGCGCCATCTATTGGTAGATATATGCAACTTAAATCTAAAAAAAAACAAAAACTAATTCATTAAATTTAATTACTGAATTATTATTTGAAAAAACTGTATTAACATCCAGTGTCATCCACTACAAGTTAAAAAAAATGTATTTGGACTTCAGTGGATGAATAAAAAGTATTTAATTAACGATTGAAAATTTGAACAAGATATATATATAGGGAGAGTGTGAGCTAATAGAATGAAATGAAAAAAAATGGTAAAAAAATTAAATATTGAGAGTGGCATGATAAAAATTAAAAAAAAAAAAAAAACATTATCATTATCGTTATTAACAATTTGGGCGTGAAATCATTTGTTTACTGATAATTTTTTGTTTATTTCAATCTCCTGTACAAGATACAAAGTAATACCTGTATGTCAGTGGCGGCCTGATGGTCGAGTTACTAGAGCTCTCGGTACCACAGGTTTCGGGTTCGAGTCCCGGGGGTGCCATGGATGTTTGTAGGGGTTCGGAATTGGGGCCTGATAGCCGAGGGGCCAGTGCTCTGGCACTCGGTACCACAGGCATCAGGTTCAAATCCCAGTGGTTCCATGGATGTTTGTAGTGGTTTGGAATCCACTTTAAGCTGTAGCCGGTCTCATATGACCGTAGAACTTCACAGAGCCCAATCAGACTTCTTCTCACCCTTATCATTCTCATACTGTAAAGGGTCAGCTCAGCTCTAGGCACAGTGATGTGGTGTGGTATAGTAGTTGTAGTAGTGGTCCGGAATTCACTTTAAACCGTAGGTCCCGGTCTAACACGATCGTAGTATTGTTACTCCGCGTCCATAACTTATATTCAAGTTCATCACGGGTAGTGCTAAGTGAGTAACATTGGTGCAACCCTATCTTTGTCATAAAAGACAACTGTCTAAGCATTTTCCAGCTGCATTAAAAAAACCTTTAGTCAGTCTTTGCGTGGGAGGGAGCCGTACAAGAATTTGAGAGATGAAGATGTTCTAAAATTTATTATTGAGGCATCGTTTCTATTTCTTTATTATCATTATCATTGGCCTTTTTATATGAGTTGATGCCAAGCCTTTAAATCTTTCCACTTTTAAAACTTTCATAAAAACAACATAAAAACAATTTTACAACTTATCAACATAAATGAATTTGAAAACGAATGGCAAAGAAATCACGACCAATTATTAAAAATCCCTTTACCATTTAAGTTTTTGATACTTAAAGATCGAAAACTGTTTCTGCATTATAAAAGGATTACAGATCAGAAAAACCATTTACTTTTAACATAAAGGGGCCTGAATGGCCGAGTGGCTAGCGCTCTGGCGCTCGGTACTACAGGTTTCGGGTTCGAGTCCCGGCAGTGCCTTGATTGTTTGTAGTGGTTCGGAATCCACTTTAAAAAGTAGGTCCCGGTCCTAATAGGATCGTAGTGCTTTGCGGGGGCATTGTTACTCCGCATCCGTGGCTTATCTTCAAGTTCCACGCGCCCCCTGGGTAATGCAAAGTGAGTACGTCTCTGCAGCATTTACCTTAAGGCATCCAAAGGCCAAGCTGTCTGTGTTTACCAGCTGCATTAGAAAGAAACATTTAACATAAACCTCACGCTATTAAAAAGATGACAATTGTATTTTAAAATGAAACCAGTTAAAAAATTCGTTGATTAAAACTATTTTATTAATATTTCTTTAAATTTCTAAATGAAAATCAAGATAAATCCTTAAAAATTCCATGCCATGCAGGTATGGAAAAATCATTTCTTAAATGCATGTCATTTCATTTTAAACGGATGTTGTTTAGAGCTTTTCAACCCCCCACTGTTATGAATTCTGTCCAATACGAAACATCCAGAAATTTTAATATACTTTTTAAAATAAAATTTTTTAAAAAAAATTTTCTTAAAAATATCTAAACATTAAAAAATATTTCTTATTTTTATATATTTCTAAGATATTTCTTACTTGAGTCATTAAAACTTCTTGACTTAGTCAATAAAAATAAAAATATTAGTATAAAGCCCAAGTTAGTTAATTTACTTTATATGATTCAAAACAATTTTTATTTTTCGAATATATTCTAAGGAAACTCAAAGGTTTGAAAACTCTTATATAGTTAAAAATTCACTGTTATAATTAGCTTTCTTGAAGTTTTATATACCAGGATTAGTTTCTATATATGGATGCAAGTTTTATTATAATAAAAAACAATTCGAAATTCCTCATATTATTCAGAAATGAATTCTATGTAATTAAGTTTGGAGAAAAATTATTTTGTTAATATTCTAATTACAGAAACAATTATTTCTTCACAGCTTTCCGTTGAAACTACTTTTGTCTGGATGAAAATGTATACTTTAATTTATTTGATACGACTTGCCGTATAGTTACAGGAATCTAATAATATATGTGTATAAAAGATCAACTTTTCTGGGAAAAATATTTTTGGCCATTTGTTCTTTCTCTTTGGTGAAAGAAGGAAAAAAGGGAAAACTTCCTGGAAACCAATTCAAGGGAAAGCACTTCGGTCACGAATGCAAGCTTAACTTTAACCGACACGATCTGTCTATAAGGTGGATTTTCTGTTGTCTTTTTTATTCTTCCGAATCAACGGAATCATATGATATTTACCTTGCATATGGATGTTTAATTAGTATCTAAAAGGGATAACTCATTATATTATTTCTTGCTATCACAGTGAGTAAATATATTTAATTTATTCTATTGGGCAGATGGCAATTTACGCCAAATATAGATTAAGACAAATCGTAGAGAATCTTGTGGGGAAAGAAACAAAATTTTTAAGTCAATTAAATTATACGTGGAATAAGTAATCAATAAACAGACAAATTAGAAAATACCTATTTTTGCCTCAGTAGTGAGATTTCAACCAATTTCTCTCCTTCTAATTCTTACACTTCTTATGTAAGCCAACAAGCATATTGAAATTTTGAAAATCTTTGCATACATTTGTATACTTATATATATATATCTATATCTATGTATAAAAATGCCAACGGCCGTACCATGCTGAATATACCGGTTCTCGTTAGATCACCGAAGTTAAGCATCGTTGGGCGCGGTCAGTACTTGGGTGGGTGACCACCTGGGAACACTGCGTGCCGTTGGCAAATTTGGGACCTGAATGGCCGAGTGTCTAGCGCTCTGGCGCTCGGTGCCACAGGTTTCGGGTTCGAATCCCGGCGGTGCCATGGATGTTTGTAGTGGTTCGGAATCCACTTTAAGCCGTAGGTCCAGGTCTCCTACGACTGTAAGAGCGTCACGGAGCAAAAGTCAGGCTTCTACCTACGGGTGCTCCATCACAACAGAAGCTGCTTCCTTCCCCTTCAATCATGAGTCCATATGGGCTTGTGGGCTTGGCCAGCCAAGTGGGATAAGAAACAACAACAACATGTATAAAAATACAATACTACGTATAAAAAACGTTTCTTATATATATTATATTTGTTATATTTATTATATATATACACGTACAGAAATATATACATAATGTAATATAATATAGAATATCAAATTATGAGATACCAAATTGCTCCCAAACATAATAAAGAAAAGTGTCAAGATATTTTGCGGAGAATCTTTTGACGGTCATTTTATTTTACGTTGCATATACCATTAAATTTTTTTGTTTCAATTTTTTGTTAAATCAAGATCCATAAGTAAATTTCGTAGCAAATGCAGCGTTATCCAAGATGTGCCCTTGAGGGTAAGGGAAGAAAGCTTCTATGTTACGTACTTACAAGTCTGAATACAGAGTGTAATGCTTTCTAGTAGAATGTTCAGGGATCTGCTCTACATTTACGTACGTTAAAGTAGTAGCACGTACGTAGACAAAATCTATATGACTTGTATCAGCCTGTCTATATGATCATAAAAAAATCACACTGTTACCCTTTTGCAATTTTATACAAATTTTTTAAATTTACTAAATTTTAAAAAATTGTTTTAAAACATATAGTCCTTTGTCTACAATCGCAGTAATATACTTCATTTACTATAAATAAAAAATCATTATTCTAAAATTCTCAATTACAATTTTTTTTTTCTAATATAACACATTTTATTAGTTTCTTACTTTTTATTGATGATATTCTGTCATTTGTTTCCTCAGACATTAATTAATTAATTAATTAATGTCTGTTAATTTTTCAATCCGCGTAGTAATTAATTATTTCCCTGTCTATTAAGAACTGTCTTCAATCAAAAACAAGAAAATTCAGTTTTTTTTCCTAATATTTAAGTTTTTTTTTTAGTTCTATAATTCAGTTTTTTTTCTGAAATAAGATAATATTTAACTAATTATTTAATATAGAAGAAATATAAGCTTATATGAATTGTAAACTTGTAACTATTGTAGTTTTTAATAATGTGTCTAGACTTAAACACATTAACATCTTATTATAATTGCGTTATTTTTATAATAATAATTATTACTATATCTTTATTAGTTATTATTTTCTGTTATTATCTTTTTTAATTATATTTCAGAAAATTAACAAAGGGAATACACATTTTTTTTTCTATGTTATGGAAATTTGCACAAAATTATTAAATATTCATAGATATTATTATATAATGTCAGACATTTCAGCAATAATGAGTAAATTAATATAATTTATTTAAAAAGTTAACGCCATTTCTTTTTGAGTCGTTTTGATACTTAGCTTTTTGTGACATTATCTTATTGTTTTTATTTTTTATCTTCATTAGATATTTTGATTTTTCAATGCATAATTTTCATATTTATCTGTTGAATTTTATATAGAAATTACTAGTAAATTATAATGATGCTTATCGACTTATTTATTATTTAAAAAGAATTAATATTTATAGATTTTTTTAATGTTTAAGGAAACTAAAGACATTTTATTTTCTGTTGATTGGGAAAAGTCTGGCTTCAGTTTTTAGTATTAGATTACACTTCATAGTTCTAAACTGATTTTGGAAAAGAATTTTTTTTTCTTTCTAATGCAGCTGGCAAACACAGACAGCTTGGTCTTAGATGCCTTAAGGCAAGTGCTGCACAGACGTACTCACTTTGTATTACCAGTATGGGGGCGCGTGTAACTTGAAGATAAGTCACGGACGCGGAGTAACAATGCCCCCGCAACGCTCTACGATCCTATTAGACCGGAACCTACTTTTTAAAGTGGATTCCGAACCACTACAAACAACCATGGCACCACCGGGACTCGAACTCGAAAACTTGTGGTACCGAGCGCCAGCCACTCGGCCATTCAGGCCCCATTTTGGAAAAGGATGATTTGAAGAAAGATGATGAAGAGAATAACACAATTTTAAATTTTTTCTGTTCACAATTTTAAAATTTTTATATATATATGTATCAATTAAACCAAAGGCATCCATCAATATATTCAAAATTTTATTTGTAGTATATTTATTTTAATTTTTATTATGAAATATTTTTATATTCTAGCTAAAATTTATCATTATATCATAAATGAATAAATATATTGAATTAAATTTTGATGATTTTTTTCTGTCTACTTAAATGCTTAAAAACAATTAAATTTACATGGTCATAATATTATATTATTTTTATACACAAAAGAAAATATTTATTATAATGTTTTTTTTTCTTTCTAATGCAGCTACTTTTATTATAGCGCTTACTCACTTTTTTTATACGGACGAAGTAAAAGCAAAATATTTACGGTTTTATGCAAACATCCATACCGCCGGGACTCGAACCCGAAACCTGTGGTACTGAGCGCCAGGGCGCTAGCAACTCGGCCATTCAGGCCCTTTATTATAATGTAACTAATAATGTTTATGTAAGCCATTGTAGATACCTTTTATAATATAAATTTTTTTATATAAAAGGCATTTATTCATCAATTATTAAAGTATAAATATTGAAAAAAAATAATTTTATTTAAACATTCGTGTTAATATGTTCTTTTAAAAATATGTTAAAAATTTAAAAATTTGTTGAAAAATTAAAAATGTGTTAAGAAATTAAAAATTTGCTATAAAATTCAAAATTTGTTAAAAAGTTAAAAATTTGTTAAATTGCCTTTTAAAAATTTGTTAAAAATTCCTTTTCTAAATTTGTTTGTTTAGTATTACTAAAAGTATCAAAATTTTTTTGTAATCCGGCAACATGCATTTCTAATATAGCAGAATATCTGGATTTTAATAAAAATCGATTTTAAATTTTATTTTAACATATTATTTATAAATTTTATTTTATTATAGTAGTTCATTGTGTTCACAAAAATTCAAAAATTCATACGTTAATTTATATCAGCTTATAATCTCACTCATGTTTGAAGGGAAATGAAGCAGCTTCTGTTGTGATGGAGCACACGTAGGTAGAAGTCTGACTTCGGCTCCGTGACGCTCTATAGTCATAGGAGACCGGGACCTACGGCTTAAAGTGGATTCTGAAGCACTACAAAAATCCATGGCACCACCAGGACTCGAACCCGAAACCTGTGGCACTGAGCGCTAGACACTCGGCAATTCAGGCCCCCCAGGAAGCGTAGATTGTTAATGGCTGTAATATGTTAAAATTAAACCACACTTTTAGTAACCAATTTAGATTAGTTTAGTATCTCATTTAACGAGAATGCTCACATATAATACTATAAGTTGAAATTTATAAAAATTAATTTTTTATTGTTGTCTTTTAATTTTTAGATCAAATTTTGCGACTGATTTATTGAATTCAGTTAATTTAAATATTAATTCAGTTAAGGTGCTTAATTTTCCTGCTGATATTATCCAAGAAATGTAAAAAAAAAATAATAATAAATAAATAAAAAAAAAATACAGACGTTAATTACATAATTTCTATCATTAAAACACGTCAAAAAATTATCTTTTTATTTATAGCAAAAACAAAAACTCGTATTCTATTATTTACAAAAAACCGTAATTAAATCTAATAATATAGAAATTATTTAATAACAACCTGAATACTTTGATATTTTTTTAAGAAATGTATAAATGTTTTTTTAACAAGTATCTGACAGTGATAAATGAACTAGAAAACATGCATTTTTACTTTTAACATGCATAGCATCAAACTTATCCTCGTTTTCGAGGAAATCTGCAAAAATTTACCTTTTTTACAAATAAAAAAAAAAAAATCCCCATCCTTGGACTTTTTGGATATCAAGTTTTTAAATTTACATAGCTTATTGAAAAAAGGTATATGGAAGGTTGCTAAGTGAAGACCTTTCATAGAGTATACATGCTTGGTTTTTTTATTGAAGCTTCCTTATATACTCTCACTTCCTTCCTCCTTTAAAGGAGTCCCATTGTACTTTCTAATACCAAAATAAACAGCTTAAATATAATAAAGACTACAAGAAAAAGAGATTGTGAGATGATGTATATGAATGGTTTCCAAAGTTTTTACAGTTTTTGCAGCTTTTTTTATTAAAAAAAAAAAATTCTCTTTTAGCCCTTTTTCATTATCAAACTAAATGCTTTTTATCCTCTGATTAGTTTATTTTTTATTAATGATACTTGAAAGCCATTTTTATACAAAATTAAATTGTTCAAATATTATGCAAAAAAATTAGAATTATTATTTTCAATTAACCAGTATGTGTGATTAAAATAAAAGCAATTAAAAAACAAATATTTTCATATTCTTCCTTAGAAAGAACGAAGGATTTAAGACGGAAACAATCACCAGTTTATTGCATTTTGAGACTTTTTCTCCAGGACATTATGTAAGAAGAGCTCTCTAGTTCCTTAAATCAAAAGATTTTCCATGTTTATATTTATTTTTGTAAATCCCATAACTGAATCAGTATTGTTTTAGTGTTGTCATCATGAAGCTCCATCTCAACCAACACTTTAACGATTGTCATATATGTTTGTCGAAAACTGAAATGAGGTGAACAGTCTCATAAAATTTTATTGATGTCATATTTCAAAAGTTGGCAGGTATACAAATATGTGTCTGCACGTTTATAATTTAAAAGTCACAAATTCTAGAATAAGAGCTGATAATGGGTTTTGATCAATGACGTATAATAATTTTCGATCAATGACATATTTATATAATAGTTTTTGATCAATCATATATAATGGTAAAAGGGTTTGGTTCAAGATATTGATAGTAGACGAATTGTTCTTGAGAATTGTAACATATATTTTTTCCAATGCATATTTTTATCAAAAAAAAATTATGAAAAAAAAAGGAAAAAAAGCAGAATCTATCAACATTTACTTTACACAAACTCAACAGAGACAATTGTTTTGAGAACAATTGTCATATATCTTTTTTCAAAAGTGAAGTGAAATGAAGTGAATATACCCATAAAATTTTACTGATTAAATATTTCTAAAGTCTGCAGGTCTACAAATATAAGTTTGGATGATGTTTGGTTTGGTTGAATTTAAGCGCCGAACATTCTAGAACAGAAGTACTAATGGTTACAGTTTAAGTAGAAGTACTAGTAGAAGTGATAATGCTAATGGTTTTTGATCAATGAGTTATTTGCATAATGGGTTTTGTCTACAATGCATAATAGTTTTCGATTAGTGATCTATAATGGGTTTTGATCAAAGACATATTTGTATATTGGTTTTGATCAAGCGTATATAATGGTAATGAGTTTTGATAATATTGATAGTAGACGAATTATACTTGCGAATTACAACAGATATTTTTTACAATGCATATTTCTGTGCATTTATAAAAAATGTAATGAAAAAAGGAAAAAAAAAATCCCGGAATCTATCAACATTTATTTTACATAAACAAAACAGAGACAATTTTTGAGAACTGTTATCATATATGTGTTTTCAAAAGTGAACACACTCAGAAAATTTTATTATGAAATATTTCAAAATTTGGCATGTTTACAAATATATGTCTGGATGCTTGTAATTTAAGCGTCGCAAATTCTAGAATAGAAGTGCTAATGGTTAATGTTTTAAGTATACTAGTAGAAATGCTAATGTTAATTGCTAGTAGAAGTGCTAATGCTAATGTTTTTTCATCAAAGATATATAATGATTTTTGATCAATGACATATTAGCATAATGGTTTTTAATCTACGTATAATGATTTTTGGTCAATGATGTATAATAATTTTTGGTCAATGATGTAAAATAATTTTTGATCAATGATGTGTTTGTATAAGGGTTTTTGATCAATGATGTATAATGATTTTTGATCAATGGCATTTGTATAATGTTTTTTGATCTATGATGTATAATGATCTTTAATCAATGATGTATAATGATTTTGATCAATGACATATTAGCATAATGGTTTTTGATCTACGTATAATGATTTTTGGTCAATGATGTATAATTTTTGGTCAATGATGTAAAATAATTTTTGATCAATGATGTGTTTGTATAAGGGTTTTTGATCAATGATGTATAATGATTTTTGATAAAAATTTGTATAATGTTTTTTGATCTATGATGTATAATGATCTTTAATCAATGATGTATAATGATTTTTGATCAATGACATATTAGCATAATGTTTTTGATCTACGTATAATGATTTTTGGTCAATGATGTATAATAATTTTTGGTCAATGATGTAAAATAATTTTTGATCAATGATGTGTTTGTATAAGGGTTTTGATCAATGATGTATAATGATTTTTGATCAATGACATTTGTATAATGTTTTTTGATTTATGATGTATAATGATCTTTAATCAATGATGTATAATGATTTTTGATCAATGACATATTAGCATAATGGTTTTTGATCTACGTATAATGATTTTTGATCAATGATGTATATAATTTTGGTCAATGATGTAAAATAATTTTTGATCTGTGTTTGTATAATGGGTAAGGGTTTTTGATCAATGATGTATAATGATTTTTGATCAATGACATTTGTATAAGGTTTTTTGATCTATGATGTATAATGATCTTTAATCAATGATGTATAATGATTTTTGATCAATGACATATTAGCATAATGGTTTTTGATCTACGTATAATGATTTTTGGTCAATGATGTATAATAACTTTTGGTCAATGATGTAAAATAATTTTTGATCAATGATGTGTTTGATGTTTTATAATGATGATTTTTGATCAATGATGTATATCAATGATATATTAGCATAATGGTTTTTGATCTACGTATAATGATTTTTGGTCAATGATGTATAATAATTTTTGGTCAATGATGTAAAATAATTTTTGATCAATGATGTGTTTGTATAAGTTTTTGATCAATGATGTATAATGATTTTTGATCAATGACATTTGTATAAGGTTTTTTGATCTATGATGTATAATGATCTTTAATCAATGATGTATAATGATTTTTGATCAATGACATATTAGCATAATGGTTTTTGATCTACGTATAATGATTTTTGGTCAATGATCTATAATAATTTTTGGTCAATGATGTAAAATAATTTTTGATCAATGATGTGTTTGTATAATGATGTATATGTTTTTAGGGTTTTTGATCAATGATGTATCAATGATTTTGGATCAATGATATATAATGTTTTTTGATCTATGATGTATAACGATCTTTAATCAATGATGTATAATGATTTTGGATCAATGATATATAATGATTTTTGATCAATGACATTTTTGTATAATAATAATTTTTTTATCAATCATATTTAATGGTAAACGAGTTTCGATCAAAATATTGATAGGAAACGAATTGTTTTTGTGAACAGCAACATATGTTCTTTCCAATGCAAATTTAAAAAAAATAACGGGAAAAGGAAAAACAAAGGAACGGAATCTATCAATATATATTTGTACATTCTAGCTGATTATCAAGAATAGATAGAAGTATAATGAAAACTTAGTAAATAAAGTAAGATTATATTCTGTAAATGAGTTTCGAGTAACAATCCTATTTCCGAAAGTGCTTCAGCATAACAATTCTTTTGCCGAACAGCATTGTGTTGAATAAATTCTCTTGAGATATAGAAGATATTCCGGTGTTTTTTTTCCTTACTCTGATGATTGAAACTCGAAGATGGAATATCATTTGTGAGTAAAGAATTGGAATACAAAAAATTTCTATTTTCTCTCGAAAGCATTCAAACAGATTGCACAGAACATTTGCTACAAGCAGTTTTAAAAAGGAATTCTTCTCTTTTTCTCGCTTGTGTGCATTTCTATGTGGAGAAGATTTGCTTTCGGTTACTGTTTTCCTTTTAACTATAAGACTTTTCTTTTTAATTTTTGATTTTTACGAAAAAAGAAATGGCATCAGTAAACATACCATGCGTAATGTTTATCTTTTTTATGAGCTTAATTTCAGCTATTAATCATGTATGGAACTTGGGGACATAAATCATTTTTCTAGATGTAGGAATAAAATATTTAAATAATTTTCTACAATACTTTATTGATATGATTTTAGTATGTGTATCACTAAAATAGTTTTTATAATTTTATCGACAAATATATTATTTCAGGAATATAGAATTTTTTATGTAATATAATCTCAAAATTAAATTATTTACTCAAAATGCTCAATAGGAATTTAACGAAAGTTAAACAAATTCACTGTTGTGAAATAATATATGTCAAATAATAAAATTTCATGTAATATAGAAATAAAAATAATTATAGACTTTTCTCTTTCAAAAAGTTATCAATAATTTCGATTGAGAGCCTATAGAATTTTAATATGCATAAATTAAAAAATCTAGATAGAAATGAATTTTAAAATTTATTTATTTAATTAACTATTTATGGAGTTAAAATATTTTTGATTCAGTTGTCGCCGAAAATAATAATATTATGCCAGTGATTATACAAAGATTAAATACAGCGCAGTTTGTTTGATCTTTAAAAGTTAATAAGATCTAAAGTTATAACATGGGAAACGAAGCTCCGGGTGTATAAAATTATAATCAGTCCGACAGTTATTTATGGGTCAGAGACCTGGACCTTAACTCAAAAAGAGAAGATGCTGATAACTTGGGAGAGGAAGATCTTAAGAGCATTGTTTGGAACTATCAGTGAAGGTGATGTTTGGAAAACGCGTTACAATCATGAAATTGCAAAATTGTTTGGAGAAAAGGATATTATAAATTATATAAAGTCAAAGAGAATTCAATGACTAGGACACATAGGACGATAATAAACGATAGCAGGGACACAAAGAAGATTTTCAAGGGGAAGTGAAAGGGCCAAAAAAAAAAAATAAAGGGGGGGTAAAAAGAGATGGATTGGTGAAGTGGAAAAGGATCTGAAGAATCTAAAGATCACAAATAGGAAAACCAAACTTGAGACAGATGACTTTGGAGTCGTATTGTTAGGGAGGGCAAGGTCCAACAGGGACTGTAGTACCGGGGAGTTAGTAAGTTTAATTAATTGTTCGTTCAATCAAAAAGTAGCAATAGTATATCCTCAATTGGAAACATTGAAACATTCGTTATCAACACGGAATAAAGAATTTCAAAGTTCTTATAATTTATTCAGAATTCTTCTGGTAATGGATTTTAAATATAATATACTGAGTTAAAAATGAAAAAATTAGTCATTATCTTGAGTCATCAAAGAGATCAGTTTTGGTACACTGCATAAAATATTCCACAACTCTATTTTGATATATTCCGGGACTATCTGTTTTGTTTTGAGTAGACAAAACTATTATTCGTGTCATGAATATGAAATTATTTTAAATACAAGAGATAAAAGAGAACTAATCTATACCTCATTTTAAAACTTGTTTTGAATTTCTAATACATTTTATTAAAATAATCTGAAATGAAAGTGGTAATTGATAGTTGATACTTAAAATTTACAACAAATTATTAAAAAACTTCAGCAAATTTTTAAAATTTTTTGTTCAAAATAATTTTAAAAAATATGATTTAATTACCTTGAAAATGATGTTTAGTATTTGATATTTCCTATACAGAACAATAAGTAGATTATGAAGAAAGGGATTGTGTGATCAAAACTTTATTAATATCCAAAATGAAAAATCCGTAAAAAAATATATAGATAATAAATAAAAAGAATAAAGATGAGAAGTAAAAGAATAAAAAAATCTTTAAAAATTTACTATCGACTCTATTTGAAATTGGTTTTATCTATTTGAAATTATGAATAAAATACGTTGATTATTTTTCGAAAGCTGCAAACTAGTGAAAAATCAGTTGCTTTATATTTTTGTATTGAGTTGTACAAAGCAAGGATTTATTAAATCCTTTCTATTTTCATTTATGCAAATAATAAGAAATTCTGCGCTGTTAGCAAACACTAGTCTCTTGGTTGTTGGTAAAAGCCATTAAATTCCTTGAATTTATGCTTTAGTATCGAAGAGTTTTTCATTATTTTTGAGTGACTAATAAATAATTCTGTGTTGTTGGCAGAAGTCATAAAATTTTTAACAGCAGATTTGTAGAGTGTATTCAGTATTATATTTATATTCGGTATTATATTGATATTTATATTCAGGGTTATATAGGGAGCCTCACAGAGAGCCTGTACGCACTCTACTACTATAATTTAGTATCTAGGAGATGTTCATCTTCTTCTTTTACTTCTTCTTGAGCTCGACGGAAGGACAATCTTGTCTCCATATTTATTGTAGCCATCCTAGACATAGTCTCGAAAACGTTCGGTTCAGAATCACTTATCGGGTTTCAAACCCGACTCCTTCAGATTATGAGTACAATAGGTAGCTACCAGACTGCTTCTAACTTTCAATGGGGTGTATAATAAATGGAAATAATTTATATATATCTGTGTAAATTTATACCTTATGTAACTTACTGTAAAAAAATACATTTGAAGAAATGGAGTTCTTGATGAGATGGTATGTTTTTAACCTGCAATGGATAAGTCAATAGAAATAATTTATATATGTGTTTTTAAATGTATACGTTATGAAACCAAATGTAAGAAAATCCTATTCAAGAAGAATAGTTGATGAGACGAATAGGAGCACTGTACTACCACTTTAGTATCTAGCAGGTTAGTATCTTCTTGAGTATCTAGAAGAACTTCATCTTCTAGATACTCAATTAGAACTAGTATCTTCTTGAGTTAGTTCTTCTTAGTTAGTGTCCACTTTAGTATCTTCTTGAGCTCAACGGAAAGACGATCCGAGCTACAGATTTATCGTAGCCAACACCGACATAGACACAAACACTTTCAGTTCAACATCACTTATCGGCTTTCACGGGTCCCACTGTTTTGGTTTATGAGTGCAATAGGCGTCTAACTTGCAGTGGATTGAATATAGTCAATGGAAATAATTTATATATGTCTATGCAAATCTATACATTATGCTACTAAATGTAAGAAAATACATTTCTAGAACTGTTGTCATTGATGAAACGAATGAGAGGAGCACTTTACTACAACTTTAGTATCTAGGAGGTTCCCATCCTACTCTGTTCCTTCTTCAAGAGCTCAACGCAAGGACTATCTGGGATACAGATTTATCATAGCCATCCTGTGCGTGACAAAAAAACTTTCTGTTCAGCTTCACTTATCTTGTTTCAAACTCCACTCCTTTGGATGACAAGAAATTGTAGAATCAAAATTTAAATGGCGCCATGTTCCTAATACGAATTAAAAGCATACTTAAATGTTATTTATGAAACTGATTATATTCTTTTTTAATCATTGTATTTAATTTCATTCATTTTTGCATGCAATTCTTTTAAGTATTATGTACAATCGGGAATTTCCAATAATCTTTAAATACAATTTTTTTTATTACTCTTAAATGTTTTCAGATTGTAATGTAATTGATTTAATATAAAGCACTAAATATTAAGAAATATTGCAATACGTATCTACCAGAATGCTTCTAACCTGCAATGGATTGTTAAGTCAATGGAAATAATTTATAAATGTATGTGTACATTTATACCTCTTGTAACCTAATGTAAGAAAATACATTTCAAGACCTGTTGTAATTGATGAGACGAATGAGACCACTCTACTACCCTTTTAGTATCTAGGAGGTTCCCATCAAGTTATTTTCCTTCTTCAGCTCAACTGAAGGATGATACGAGTTACAGATTTACTGTAGTCATCACCGACATAGACACCAAAACTTTCTGTTCAACATCACTTATCAGACTACAAACCCCACCCTTTTGGTTTATGAGTGCAATAGAATATCTACCAGAATGCTTCTAATCTGCAATGGAGAATATTAGTCAATGGAAATAATTTATAAATGTATGTGTAAATTTATATCTTTTGTAACCTAATGTAAGAAAATACATTTCAAGAACTAGAGTCATTGAGGGGAAGAATGAAAACACTCTATTGCTATAACTGTAGTATGTAAGAGGTTCTCAACCTTCTGTTTCTTTTTTTTGTGCTCAACTGAAGGACTATCCGATGTACAGATTTATTGTAGCCAGCGTCGATATAGACACAAAAATATTCGGTTCATCATCACAGATTTCAAACCCCACTTTTTTGGTTTATGAGTGCAATAGGTATCTTCCACAACGCGTCTAACTTGCAATGTATTATAGAATTCAATGGAAATAATTTATATATGTCTGTGTAAATTTACACCTTTTGTAGCCTAATTTAAGAAAATACATTTGATGAGACAAAGTTTATTCCAGTTTTCTTCTGATCCTTATACCAGACAGAGCAAAATTCTCTTTTAATGTTGCTCAACTACTTAGCCTTACTACTTCCTTGATTGCGGATCCAACTCCTTTACAGGGGGAATTTAGCAAAACTATTTGTTGTTTCATTACCCTTCCTGTCATATAGCACTGGAACAAACTGAAATATGATATCTTAAGTATTTAGCCGTTCTAAAAGTTTTCCAATCTCTTCAGTTTTAAAGCACCTGTACCTGTGCAGCCGGTTTCCAGACATTCTACAATGAAATTGCAATATTAACATTTACTATAAACGGCGCAATGTTCCTAATAAGAATTAGAAGGATGCTTAAATTGTTGTAATATTTTTTAATAATTGTATTTAATTTCATTCATTGTTTGTATACAAATTTATATCTATATCTATATCTATCTATATGTATATATATATAATCATAAATTTGAAATAATCTTTAAATACAATTTTTTTTCTTATTATTAAATGTTTTCAGATTGTAATGTAATTTATTTAACATAAAGAACTAAAAATTAAGGAATATTGTATTATATATTAAAGTGAAAACATAAATTTCAAAAGAAATCATTTATATCATTCTTATTATATATAAATCTTTTACAGAACCTTTATCACCTTTATATAATTTTATAAATTTGAAATAACACATTTTTTTATGAAAATTAGTACCAAGTCTAACTCAACGAACTAAACGTTCAACTTGAAAGCGGTCGAGTAATTATGACTAGTTCTCTGGTATTCTAATAATTAAATTAACATTAATACATTAATAAACAGCGAAATAGTCAGCATTTTTGTATTTTTAAGCATGTGGGAATGCAATAATTTTATTTCTTGTAAAACCTATTAATATGTAACATTTATTATTATTTTTGTATATAAATATGAAATGATTTTTTAAATTTAATCCTCTGAAATATTTTTTATTATTTTCAATATCTATTTATATAAATTATAACCGATAGTATAATATAAGTATTCTTTTAAAAATATATTAATTGATTTTTTTATATTGAAGATTTTTTTTATAATTATTGCAATTAATTTTGTATTTTGATATACTTTGTTACCAACAAAACAACATAAGCAGTGGATTATTTTACAACATGTTTTTTTATGTTGCCCTAGATACAGACGAGAATTAAGATATTGGTGAATTACGAATTTGATTAACATATTTTTCTTAAAAAAAGATAGTCAAATTAATGTATTTAAGCATAAGTTTAAACAATTTAATATGACAATAACACACATCCATTAAATAAGCTGTAAAATATTCTAATTTTTAATTTTTTACAGTTTTAAATAAATTATTTTAATTTTTATTATTATTACATACATTTTTGAAATATACTGGGATTAAAAATTTCTTTTCGGAAATTTAATCCTGTAGTAATTTTGCTGCATATTTAAGTAAGGTTCCTTGTAGCTCACACTCATAAATTTTTTGAAATGATATGGACGATTTCGTATATTTTTTAATGTCTCTTAGACTTTGCGATTGCTTGTTAGTGAATTTTACAAACATTAAGAAAAATAAATCATATATTGTCTTAAAAATATTGTTTAAGAATAACTTTAGCTACTCTAGAGTTTTCTTTTCGTTTATTTTCAATAATTTTCAATATGAGTAATAACACAAACAATTTTTTTTTTACATTATAAATATCTTTTTATTTATAAAATGAATGCAAGAAAATAATGTCCAACCTTGTTATTTAAGTATTAGTGAAACTTCTGTTTATAACATAACTTTTAATGTATAATCTACAAATATTAATATTTACTTGTAATTTTTTTTGTAAATTAACGATATTATCATCTGCAAAGAATAATTTATCTTGTCTAAAATCACATCATTAAAATGTTATTTTTTTATTTTTTCGAAAATAGTTAACTATTTTATTAAATTAAAACTGTATTACATTCCATGTTTTATTCTTTCATCAAAAGACGAAAGTTAATCTCCTTAATATTTAAAAGCAAAATCACATACAGTTAAAAGAGTTTTTAAAGTAACAAAAATATCTCAGGCTCTGATCTACACCTCCGTGATATAAACTTATTTTATTGTCATGTGTCTAGAAGAAATATCATCGTATACATAGTACACATAGTTGCACACATTGTGCACGAGTTTATGAATATATAGGTTATTTTATTATTTTCTAAACACTATTGATTTATTACAATTTTGGAAAGTAATTAAATCATTTTCGATAAATAAAATGACATGCAACACACAAAATTTGACAATGTTTGGCCAAATTGGCCGTGTTTTATTCAATCATCAAAATGCGAAATTTTATTTATCTCATTATTATGTGAAAGTAAAAAAAAATTACTGCTCATATGAGTTTTTAAAGTGAAAAAAAATATCGCAGGATCTGATCTGTTTCTCTTTGATATAAATTAATTATATTGTCTTGTATCTAGAAGAAATATGATCTTACACATAATACACCGTTTTATGAATATTCTATTTATTATTTATTAGGTATTTTATTATTGGTATATATTGTTGATTTATTACAATTAAAATATTATTTTATTATTTTCTACACATTGTTGATTTCTCACAGTTTTCGGGAGTAATTGAAACATCTTCAATACAAAAATTGCAGCCAAGTAAACAGAATAATATAGTAATTGGTAATATGGAATTACTAATTACGATAGTAACATAATTCAGAATAATAATATGATATTTTAAAAAACAAAAACAAAAATAATTAAAATTTAAGTTTTAGTTCCTTAAAATTAATTGCGTTGGTTTTCTTCTTTATTGTCTTAAAAACAATTGTTTTTCAACATCATCCGTTTTCCGCCATTCAGAATGAAAAAGATACATACCCATCACCAAATACAATTATTCCAAATAAATCTTAACCACAGAATGTTTAATAATTATCAGAAACTCTTTCAAAATTCATTCATATTTCAAGAAATCTAAAAATACCAACAAACATGTGGAACATTGAGCACCACTGGAGCATTTAGACCTCCTACGCATTTGAGTTCCCCATCATTAAAAGTTCACCCACGATAATTACAAATGCGCCTTGATGGAATTTTGTAGAATCGAATGATTTCCCAAAATAATTAGGACAGTTACCTTCATTTGAGTGTACATTTTATAGGAGGAAAATATTAATTTTTACAAATTTAGGTTCAAGAAACCATCATTTGGAAACATCGACTTCTGCATTTATTATCCCTGAAAAATACATTTTAAACGAAACCTAACTTTAATGACATTTTAATGCAAATGTTCTGAAACTGAAGTTTCTGATCAGTTTATAATGTTTGGCCAAAGCTTGTTGTTTCAAAATAATTGTTGTTGTAATGATTTAAAATACTATATTTAAAATCGTGTATCAATATTTCTCATAAAAAGTCATTCATTTCGGGGAAATATAAGCCTTAGCAATAATAATCTTTAAACCTATTTTGAAGTTAATGTTGTTTATTGATATTTTACTTTTTATATAAATTAACAATATTGCTTATTAACTTATTACTTTTTATATAAATTAACAATATTGCTTATTAACATATTACTTTTTATATAAATTAACTATATTTCTGATTAATATTTTTTTATAAATTAATTATATTGCTTATTAATATATTATTTTTTATACAAATTAACAATATTATTTTTATAAAGAATGGAAAGTTAGCTAAACATAACATAATAATATGGCAATTCACTTTTAAAACCAAAACCAAAATTAAGTTGTAGATGCTTAAAGTTAACTGTGTTTGTGTTACTTCTCTATTGTCTTTAAAACAATTGCTTTTTCAAAATAGTTCGTTTTTGTCCATTCAGAACGAAAAAGATACATAACCACCACCAAATAGAATTATTCCAAATAAATTTTAAGCTACAGAATGACCAATAATGATCAGAAACTCTTTCAAAATTGATTTGTATTCGAAGAAATCTAAAAATACCAACAAACATGTGGAACATTAAGCAGCACTGAATCATTTACTACTAGACCTCCTACGCATTTGAGTTCCCTATCATTAAAAGTTCACCCACGATAATTACAAATACGCCTTGTTGGAATTTTGTAGAATCGAATGATTTCCCGAAATAATTAGGACAGTTACCTTCATTTGAGTGTACATTTTACAGGAGAAAAATATTTATTTTTACAGTTTTGCGTTCAAGAAATTATCATTTTGAAACAGCGACTTCTGTCTTTGATTATCCATGTACCCAGAAAAATACATTTTAAACGAAACCTAACTTTTAATGACATTTTAATTCAAATGTTCTGTAACAGGAATTTTTGATCAGTTTATAATTTTTAGTCAAAACTCGTTGTTTCAAAATAATTATTGTTGTAATGATTTAAAATACTATATTTAATCATAATTATTATAATATGTCAATATTTTTCATAAAAAGTCATTCATTTCATGGAAATATAAGCCTTACTAATCATAATCTTTAATTATATTCTGAAGTTAGTATTGTTTATTAATATTTTGCTTTTTATATAAATCAACTACATTATCTTTAGTAAAAAATGGAAAAGGAAGTTAGCCAAGGAAATGCTAATTCTGTGCTTCGAAATCATTTATCTTTTTGTTAAAATCTCATCAGTGAAGATTATTTTTCAGTAAAATAAGCCTACTTTTTTATTAAGTTAAAGCTGGATTATGTTCCTTTACATAAATCCGGAGGTCTTCAACCTCATTAATATTTGGAAGCAAAAAATGACTATTTATGCTAATTTTTAAAGTAACGGATAATGAGGGGACATGATCTATTTAAATCTAACAAATTTAAGAAAAAGTGCTGATGAATGTGAAGGTGGTCTAAACTCAGATTAAATTTTAAGTAATAGTTCATTGTTTAAATAAATATTTTCAAACAAAGCTTTTTAATAGATTTTTTAAAAAAATGAGACATTTATTCCACATAATAATTTTTTTAATTTATAAAAATAAGTACTTATATTTGCAACTAAAGTCCGTTCTTTAAATACTTTATTTGTCTACCGTTAGCAACAAAATTTAAAATTTCCTTTTTAAATAAATTAATTTTATTAATGAGATAACTAAATTTTTATAACTATATTATGATGTTTACTTTACAGACATTTTTTTTTATTTCCAATGACAAGACAAAATGACAAATTCTTATGAGATCAAAACAGTGTAAAATACATACAAGAAAAAAAAAAACAATAAGAGAAAAAAAGTCAATGCCTCATCAGTCATCAGCAAAATTCTATTGTTCCAATATCTTTTCACCTAGAAGTCCCCATGCAAAGCCGGGCATCTCTCTATATGGTGCCTGCTCATGCTCTCGTCTTTCCCACAGAACGACAATTTGGGCTTCCAAAAAAGCCAATGCGGTGTAGATGGTTCGCCAAACAGTGATGGACCTCTGCAAGTCTAAATTCCGCGACAGGGTTTTCACGAGGTTTGTTCTAAAATGTTCCTCCAACTGCTCGATGAGATACGAGCAATGAGCAATGCCTTCCACCCAAGTCTCATCTAATTTTTGATATAAAGTTTCATGGAATGGAAACAGTTGCAAGTATTTAGCTGTGGACTACCCATGTGCCCAATTTTGAGACATAAATTAGCACAATTAGTTTAGCGTGTAAAACAGTGATTAATTCAACTATTTTTGAAATATATTAATTATGTCTAACATAAAACTATCATAGCTGCTTTAGCTAATACAGCTGTGATTAATTTTACAATTCTTGTAGTAGGCAATCAAGTCGTAATTTGATCTTATTTCATTTAAAATGTTAAAATGTGCCAAAATTTAAATGCTATTTTAAATGATATTCCACTTAGTAAATGGTTCTAAAATTTATAAAGAAGCCTCTTAGTAGCTGCAAATATATCGCACACATCCCCATCCACACTCACACATGGTTTATAATGTCTTGAGATTGAATATTACTTGGTAAATATATCCTTAGGATATTATAAACGTTTTTTGTGGTTTTTGCAGATTTCCTCCACGACTTATCTCATGTTGCACTTGCATATTTCTTTTAGATCTGCTATTGAGCCATTTACTTATTGTTGCATGAATATGCTTAGTGATTTTCAATTTCGTTGCTGTAGTTAAAGTTTATCTCGGATTTTGAATAAATTATTTCAAATTTTTTCTATTTTTCAAAAGTCAAGAGAATACATGAAAATTTATTTGAACCAAAGTCTGCTTTATGACTTGTGTTATATAGAGAATTGATTGTGTTAGTGACAAGTGCCCCTTTTTCCTTTTTTTTTGTTTTTGCCTGGTGTTATATATATATATATATATATGCATCTATATAAAAATATCGGTAAAAATAAAATGAAAAAAAAAAAAGATTTATGGGTAGGAGAAACATGCAGTTTGCTTATTAATATCCATCGTGGTACGGAATTTTATATAACATGAAAAAAAAATGAATTCAAAATCTCGAAGCTGGTGATTCTAGTGGCCTATGCATATCGCTCACCCAACGCAAAATGCTGATACAAAACATTAATAACATTACATGCACAATTTAAATTTGCAAAAGTACTTTTGGTGAGGGATGGTATCGTAATTGAAAAATTCACATGGTATCTAGAACAACATATGAAGCAAATTTTTCATCTAGTGTCATATCCCGTAAATCCGGTATACATTTAATCTCCTTTCTTGAAGGGCCTTCCGAATGAAGTTATGAAGGTATCCGTATAAAGCCTAATGTGTTCAGAAACTACGATCAGAGGATCAAATAAAACTCGAGGCACTTGAACCATGGTTCTTTTGAAAATAAAGGAAGAAGATGCTACTTTAGTATTTTAGGGCGGAAGAGGCATACTTCGCGCTATATTAATTCTCAAAATCGATACATTTAGGGATTGCAATACCGGTATACCGGGATACCGAATACCGGTATTTTGAGCCATTTGTACAATTCTGTAATACCGGTATTCACAAGTTTAAATACCGTTTTTCGGTATTTACTAGAAATTTGGAATTCTTATCTGGGAAAGAATTCTTATTTGCGAAATTCTTATTCTTATCTGTGAATTCTTATTCCTATCTGTGAATTCTTATTCAGAATTCTTATCTGAAAATTAGAAATTTTTATCTGTGAAGACAAAGTTGTAATTGTGAAGAAAATTTATAATATTTCGATATTTTTTTAAATTGATGAGTTTGTTATTGGCATTGTATTTGCATATCATACTTTAGAGTTCAAACTATTTTTCAGATTTATTATATATATACTCATAAATAATACCCCATAATAGTGAATAAGAATAACTTTAAAGAACATAAAAAAAAAATCAGTTGATAATATTTCGTTATGGTTTCATTATTTATATGATGAAAAGAATATGGTGGCACAATGTAAAAAATGTTCAAGAGTTATTAAAGTGAATGGAGGAAGTACAAGCGGACTCCATACACATTTAAAAACGAAACACGATACAAATTTCTTAAAGAAAAAGACTCTAATTGCGGTGAAAATACAAACTTAAGCACAGTTTCTAAGTCCAAGCCATAAGGGATTTTAGATTATTTTGGAAAAAAAAAGATAATTTGGATGAAATTATAAGTAAAATGACAGCATTAGATGGTTTGCCATTTCGAGTGTTTTTTGTGATACTTACATTCTCTAATAAAACTGGCAAATAAAACAAAAAAAAAACTGTGTTTTCTTTCTTTTCCTAAAATTTCTACTACCGGTATTAAAACCGGTATACCGGTATTAAGATCTAAACAATACCGAATACCGGTATTGAACTTTTGGTCCGATATTGCAATCCCTAGATACATTACTACTAACTCCCTTGAGTATTCTGAAGTATCGTTGCAGACAAAAAAAGTCACTGTGTATTGGGGTTTAACGTATAGTTCATTATCAGCCCTTACTTCTTTGAGAAGCCTTGTACCACGAGCCTAAAAACTTGCACCCTGACAGATTTACGATATTAGGATTTATTAGATAACATTACGTTTTTTGGTTGTGGAGATTTTTCATATGGCGAGCCTGTAAAAAATTTCTAAACTTTACCAACAGAAAGTAGTATCTAATCATGATTTGCTGTTTCCTGTTTAGACCTAATGCTACAATTTCACTATTGGTAATAACAGAGCGGTAGAAAATAATGGTAATAACAGGACAATTTAAAAAAAACCACATTGGACATTCTGCCATAAATATGAATTATGGCAGAATGCTGAAATTGCTCAATTGAAAATTTTAATAATAATGTTTAATTAATATTAATGGCAGAATGTTCAATATGTTTTTTTAAATTTGTCCTGTTTTTATCATTATTTTACATTGAACATGTTTATATGAACATTATTACATATTGAACATTCTGCCATAATTCATATTTATGGCAGAATGTTCAATATGCTTTTTTAATTTGTCCTGTTATTACCATTATTTTATATTGAACATTTTTGTATGAACATTATTACATATTGAACATTCTGCCATAAATATGGTAAAATAAAATAATGGTAATAACAGGAACAATTAAAAAAAAACATATAATAATGTTCATACAAAAATATTCAATATAAAATAATGGTAATAACAGGACAAATTAAAAAAAAACATATTGAACATTCTGCCATAAATATGAATTATGGCAAAATATACAATATGTAATAATGTTCATACAAAAATGTTCAATATAAAATAATGGTAATAACAGGACAAATTAAAAAAAAACATATTGAACATTCTGCTATAAATATGAATTAAATATTATTATTAAAATTTTAAATTCAGCGTTTGTTAATTATAAATATATTGCATAATTCTAAATAATATAATTTTTTTTATTTCACCTCTGGAAATTTGTATATGAACAAATGATAAAATGTAAATAAAATATATTTGTCCAGTACCATTTCCATAATATAATTTAAAGTATTTAGTTAAAAACTTCTCTCGACAAATTCTATTTAACAATGTTTCTTCTTAATTACTCGTATAGAAATTAGTTATATAGTAATTAATGTTCAAACCATTAATTTTCCTTTACAATTTATTAATGACTTGAACTTGTAAGACCATTACAGCACAAAAAATTGAAGCTCCTCGATCATAATTTTTGCTTTTCGTACCATAGCAATCGAACGGCAAAAAGTTGTATATAAATGAAAGTTTATCTGAACATTAAGAAGAAAAAAAAAACCTTTTCTCCTCCCCCCACCTAAAAAAAGAATCGATCCATTTTCTTTTTTTGTGTTTTGACTCGTTTCTTTTTTTTCATTTGTCTTAAAAAGTTTTGGGTTGTTTCTTTAAAACGTGACAAAAACCCGAAAAGTTTTTTGGGAATTTTATTTATTTATTTACTTAGAATTTGGTTGCAGTTGATTTGCTGTCAGAGGATTCCATGCACTAAAGTGTTGCCGAAGAAGTAGAGAGTTTAAGAAAGTGTTATGCCGTCAACATGTCCAACGAAACAACCCACGTACTTCGATAAAATGTTACTTAAGGGTCTCTGTTTTTACGTTAAATTTAAACAATTTTCTGTTTGAAATCGGAAAAGGAATTTTATCATTTACTTGAAAAGGAACAATAGGCAATCCTTTGATTAAGTATGGCTACCCACAAGACATGACAAATTTTTTAAACTTTGGGGAAATTCGAATAACATTATGATATTCTACAATTTTCGCTCTAATACAGTTAAAACAGTTAATGCAATACAGTTAATTACATAATATAATTAATTACATACTTACAAATTACTAAATTAATTGCATTATCTAATGTAGTTAATATAGTTAAACAGCAAAACTGTTTTTTCCAATATCAGCATAAACTTTCTTATGTTGTAATTATGTTGTAATCTTATGTTGTATAAGACTTGATAATGATTGTGACAATGAATGTTAAGTTAATCACATCGATAATCAAGCTCTCTGAGCTTAAGCTTTTTAAGTCGATAATAATTCTCTCTGATGGTAATTTTTCAAATTTATTCCCACATGCTTAGAAAATGGTTGATAGTTTTTCTCTAAGGATACTTTCATCATTATAGACTAAGAACTAGCAATACTTTAATGTAAGAAAATCTAATCTCTAGTCATTTGGCCTTAGTTGCGAAAGATAAAGAATTAAAACTTTTTAATCAGTAAATAATTTAAATAATATATCATAATAATTTTGTAAGCAATTACACAAGTATTTCTATATTGAAAACAAATTTGTATTATTAAAATTCCACTCTCTGTTGCTAAATTCAATTTTCTATTTACCTGCATTTATTTGTTGTTATCGATCAAACTCAGTCGAAATCCATGAGATATAATCACTGCATTGAAAATCAAGTAGATCCAATAGAGATTGTGAAAGATTCTAGCATCAACAATCATACAGCTTCATTGAAGTTTTCCGTGTTTTTTAAATAATACAGAGAAGAAAGTTAGATACTGCTAAAGTTTTTATTAATTTCCTCTGCACAAGGAAACAATGTAATACCTAAGTGGTATTACTCAATATAATGTGTTTAAATTCAACGGATTTATTTGCCAGTGGGTCAAAGAGCATATTTAATCTATTCCCCATCCACATCAGATAAGAAATTTCTACAGAATTATCAATTTCATCTTCTTAAAATTAATGACATGGCTCAGTTTATTAACATAAAAATGATGTATAATTATGCATTAAATATTAGCGAGATAGGTGTGAGATTGAATTCTTTAGGCTTTCACACCATCCGATCTCTGCCATATCACAGAACTTAAATGTCTGAAAAGATTAACCAACAATCAACCGGAAGACCAGAAATATATTGATCCAAATAGACAAAGACGTTAAGTCTTCAAAATGGCCCGCCAGTGGCCTTGTATAATGAATCTCAATGACACTCTACACATGAGAAAGATGCTTCGGAATCTTGAAAGCTCTTCAGAGTTTCTCTCCTGTAGATAAATCCCTGATATATTGTAGGCCATTGCAGTCGTTTCATAATTTTGATTTGACAGATTGCAGTTCAGCTAGCAGTGACCGTTAGTTTAAGATCCATCGTCAAATTTTGAATTATGTAATTTTCATTAACGTTAAGTGAATCTTAGTAAATTAATATAGCCTCAAGGATGTTTAACGGAACTCGTTAGATAATGTGCATCTGAAAACTTGGTAAATCATTGCTGTATATTTTGGATAATTCAATTAAGATAGTGATTTTCGTCTCTTGTAATAGACCACAAATTTAAGATGAATACAATAGAATTCAAAAATAATAATTAATCTATCTATCGTATGAGTGTGTTGAAATCTACTCTATCTATTGGTCTGAAAATTTCACAGCTTGCTTTTATTAATGTTCAGAAGTATTTACAGTGCGGTTTGAGTGAAATACTATAGAAATTACTGCTGTTTTTATCTACATAAATATTGTTTGTGTGTGTCATCTAGACTCAAAAGCTGCTCGACCGATTTCGCTGAAAATTTCATAGTTTGTTTTTAATAGTTGCAGAAATGTTTAGAGATTAGTTTGTAAGAAATGTCGGATTTCTAGAAAATCTATCAACGTCATTAGCTCTGTTGTTTTTATCTCAATAAATAAAAGGCAATGTTCATAAATGTGCAGACTCAAAAACGACTAGACCGATTTCGCTGAAAATTTCATGGCTTGTTCTTATTAGTGTCAGGAGTGTTTAAAGAGTAGTTTGAACTAAAATTGATAGGTAGTGTTGTGGTTGTTATCAATATAAATAAATGGGAATTTTCGTATGCTGATGCCATAAAGACGGTTTCGCTCATAATTTAAGTTTATTCATATTAGTGGTAAGAGTGTTTAGAAAGTTTGAACGAAATTCAAATGGTAGCGTGGTGGCTTTTATCAATATAAAAAAAAGGCAATGTTAGTAGATATGTGCCTATAAACATAAAAACTACTCCATATAGTTCAATATTTCATTTTGTTTTAATGAGTGCCAGAAATGTATAGAGAGTAGTTTGAACGAAATCATATTAGTAGCATTGCTGTTTTTTATACATAAATAACGTTCATATGTTAACGATAAATAACGATAATGCGGTTTCCCATTCATAAAGTGTTTGTCATCCCTTTATTTATTTCAGCCCATTACGCTCCTAACCACTTAGATGCTACATTTGGTCAATAGTGGAAGGGCAGTGGTGATCCAATGAAACAACCTGCTTCATTCCTGGACCTATCCCTATCATGCTCTTCTTTTGACAGCGGTGAATGACAGAGTCGGAGTCTAGTTGCACACATCACAGCGTCTTCGGTAAAAGCACAGCTTCTTAAAATATATTCGGAATTTCATGCACCACAGATACAAAGCTTGCATTATAGCAAGTGAAAGACAATTCGAACATGTTCTTTGATTAAGTAGTTCATCTCTTAGTCATGTTACTTTTGTTGATATGCATTGTTTAACAAACTATATGCACTTTTGTGTTATCTGGTTTATATCTATGTTAACTGCATCGTCAGAAAATCATTTTTTTTACCATGTTTTTCTATGTGTTTCCGTGTCGTCTAGGTGTACTCTATTCTTCCTAGAGGAAAGTTTGTTAACCCGGT
Organism: Caerostris darwini; assembly: GCA_021605075.1. NCBI lineage: Eukaryota > Metazoa > Arthropoda > Arachnida > Araneae > Araneidae > Caerostris > Caerostris darwini. Next base: position 40,287 of record BPLQ01009979.1, read on the forward strand.
GTTGACGCACTTTGCACAAAGACATACATATAACTAACAATATTTTTTATTTTTTGTTTTTACTTACATGCATCAACGCTTTCACTTATATATCCTTAAATTGTCCATTTATGACACATATCACATCCCGTACTCCTTCACATCCGTTCTGCGCATCTCTTACACAAAAGAAAGTGGCATCTAACGGAAGGAATACATTATACGCATTTCGATTAGCACATATATTTTTCATTCAAAATTGCAATAATTTATTTTATAAACAGAAAAGTATAAAAATCAAAAGAGCAAGAGCAAAAAAAAAAAAATCAATATGATGGCAATTGAGATACAATTTGCTTCTTTTGATACATTAATTGATTCTACAAAATATGATTTTCTGACAAAATATATAAGTACACACTTAATTAAGAACCAGAAAAAATATTTCTATAATTTAAATATAATACTTCTTTAATGTATGCAAGAATGCAAATAAATTTAATTTCGAGTTATAAAATCCTCCAACAAATCTTTCATTCCTATCTTCCTTTTATTATTACTTCTATATTATTTTCAGTTCAAATGTCAATGACTCCTTTTGAACACTGAAAACACTAAATGCTCATTTGAAATCCAATAGACACCAAACAAGATGGTAAGCAGATGGATATGATATAATTTAAAAGTATCTCAAAGGAATATATTGTATAAGACAATATAGAGGTTAAATATTTTCAATGTGTTCATTATTTTTCATTATTTTCCTCTGCTATAAAAGCGTTACTAGTTTCTTTTAGATGTAATATTATAAGCCATTGTAAAATCTGGTTTCCAAACACTAATTATTCATGAATATAAATGCACCTTATGTTTAAAATAAGATATTTCTAATCATCGTTATTTTAGATGTAATATCATTACCCACTGTAAAATTTGGTTTCCAAATATTAATTTTTCATGTGTTAGTACAAATGTGTCATCCATTAAATAAAAGATATTTCGAATATTTGTTTTTCAAAACGATTTATTGAAACGATGATGTGTTTTTTTGCATTATATTTATTAACTAATAAAATAGCTAACTATTAGCATTTCATTTTCTGTCTTTAAAACATTCAATAATGTTGTTTAATTTCCCAAAGCAAAGCAGAACATAAAATTTTGTCGTACATCTTTTACAGAAGGTTCTTTTTCAAACCGAGCATTAAATAAACTTGATAATTTTGACCGAAGATGAAAATTTACATAGAGTTTAAGTTAAAAAATTTATCTCTTTTTAAAAAAAATGTTTGTCTTTTGTTAGGAACCCTTAAAAATGCATTTAATAAAAGTTAATAAGGTTTTAAAACCAGCTTTAAAAAGTAACATAATAATGATTATTGTAAATATTTCTTAAATTGATGAGAATTTTTTTTACAAAGTCCTTAATGAAATTGCACCTTGATTGTGCATTTAATTAAAGAGTAATTTTTACTTTCGTTCTTTTATTTATTTAGTTTTAATTATATGAAGCTTCAGAAAAAAAAATCTTATAAATAGTTTTAATTTCACCCATGAAAAACAGAGAAAGTTTGATTTTATCGAATGCAAATGAAAAAGAATAAAAGAAACATTCATTTATTCATTGCTCACCACAACCGCTGAATATATGTTTAATCAGTGAGTGCGGCTGATTTAGTTTATATTATGATAAAGCGGGAAGAAAGATATAAAAAAATTTCAATAGTTTTTAATAAAAAGAAGTTTCGATAAAAGAAGGTTACAAGAAAACTGCAAATTGTCACAAAACGTTTCACCCCCTTTTTTAGTGACAAAAAAATACAGCAGTAATTTGTCAAAGTGGAAATGATTAAAATTAAATGAGAAAGTTCCCATCGCCGCTATTTAAAACTACTAATAGGAGGTTAATTAAACTAATGTTTTTCTTTTTGCTTCCTGTTTCTCTTCTTTATTTCGATGCGTCTTTTTGAGACTAGTCTTTAAATAGTCGCAGAGGAAAATCTACCATAAAAATCATCGGAAATAACCTTTCTCTAAAGTGTGAAGTCAAAGAACAAATTTTTACCAGTCTGACAGTTGGAAAAAAAATAGAGAGATATTCTTTCAAATAGAATAATAGAATGATGAAACTCTAGAATTCGGAACAATGTAAATGAAGAGGATTTGCTAATTAAGTAGAACACTTTTCAACATTAGTTAATTGGACTAGATACATTTTTATTTTTTATTTTTTCGTAAATTAAAGTTCGAGAACTTAGTTGGTAAATCTCAGAAAGTTAGCATAATGAGGATTTAATGCATGGAAAACTGGTCTTCCAAACTTGAAAAAAGAAAACAAAAATAGAATGCAAGTGTCGACGAAAAAGTAAAATAAGTGTCAGGGTAAAAATTATGGAGGTTCTTTTATAAAATGCACTTGAAACGTTCCAAAGTTTCCGAGCATTTTAAAGATACTGAAGTCATTTTAGTGGCTCGTTTTCTTGTTTATAGTGTTCGACGCGTACATATTTTAGTTGGAGTGACAACGTTGACTTTTATTTCCAGACAGAAAAAGTAAATTTCGGTAGAAGATTTCAAATCGAGGAAATGACATTGCATATTTATTGTTGATTTTGGATCATTAGGATTTAATAATTTCAGATATAACACAATTATTGGACATAACAAAAATAAACAAGATGGTAAGTCGATAGATATGATATAATTTAAAAGTATCTCAAAGGAATATATTATATAAGACTGTAAACAGATTACATATTTTCAATGCGTTCATTAGTTTCATTCATGAGTTTTCATTACTACTTTAATTTAGATGTATTATTATAAGCCATTTTAAAATTCGGTTTCCAAACAATAATTTTTCATACGTTATTATAAATGTACCTTATGCATAAGAAAAAGATATTTTTAATCATTATCATTTTAGATGTAATATCATTACCCATCGTAAAATTTGGTTTCCCAACATTAATTTTTCATGCGTTAGTATAAAGGTGCTTTATCCATTAAATAAATTACATATTTCTAAACTTTCTTTTTCGAAACGATTTAAGAAAATGACAATAGATGTTTTATTGCATTAATAAGTATAATGCAAATAAAATAAGTGTAATATAATAAATGCAAATATAATGCTAATCAAAAAGTTAACTATTAACATTTCTTTTCAATTCCTTTAAAGTTTAATAATGCTGTTTAATTTTTCAAAGAAGAACAGAACATAAAACAACTTTTAAAAATTATCATTTTCAACTCGACCTTGAAATAAACTTGTTATTTTTTAACCAAAAATGAAAATTTACTTAGAGTTTAAATAAAACGAATTACCAATTTTTTAAAAAAATGTATATGTTTTGGAGCAATCCCTTAAAAACGCATTTAATATGAGATAAAAAGGTTTTTAAAACCATCTTTAAAAGTATCATAATCATGATTATTTTAAATATTTCTTAACTTGATGCGAAACCTTAATATAATTACCTTAATATAATTACAACCTTGAAAGTGCATTTAATTAAAGAGCAATTTTTACTTTAGTTCTTCTATTTATTTAGATTTAATTATACGAACCTTTAGAAAAACCACATTTCTTACAAATAATTCCCCCCTTCCATGAAAAAAAAACGAGAGTTCGATTTTATCGAATGCAAATAAAAGAAAATAAAAGAAATCCTCATTTATTCATTGTTAACCACAATCGCTGAATATAAGTTTAATCAGTGAGTGCGGCTTATTTAGTTTGTATAATGATAAAGCGGGAAGAAAGATATAAAAAAATTTCAATAGTTTTTAATAAAAAATAGTTTCGACAAAAGAAGGTAACAAGAAAACTGCAAATTGGCACAAATTTTTCACCCTTTTTTACATGACAAAAAAAAAAATGCAACAGTAATTTTTCAAAGTGGAGATGATTAAAATTAAATGAAAAAGTTCCCATCGCCGCCATATAAAACGCCTAATAGGAGGTTAATTAAACTAATGTTAATTCTTTCTTCTTCCTGTTGCTCTTCTTTATTTCGATGCTTCTTTTTCAGACTATTCTTTAAATAGTCGCAGAGGAAATTCTACCATAAATATCACCGGAAATAACCTTCCTCTATGTGTGAAGTCAAGAACAAATTTATTCAGTCACAGTTAGAAAAAAATTTCAGAGATATTCTTTAAAATGGAATAATAGAATGATGAAACTCTAGAATTCGGAACGATGTAAATGAAGAGGATTTGCTAATTAAGTAGAACACTTTTCAACATTAATTAATTGGACTAGATGCGTTTTTATTTTTAATTTTTTTTCGTAAATTAAAGTTTGAGAACTTAGTTGGTAAATCTCAGAATGTTAGCATAATGAGGATTTAATGCATCGGAAACTGGCATTCCAAAATTGTAAAAGAAAAAAAAAAATAAAGAAAAAAGAATCGAAATGTCGAGGACAAAGTAAAATAAGTGTCAGATTTAAAATTATGGAGGTACTTTTATAAAATGCGCTTGAAACTTTCCAAAGTTTTCTAGCATTTTAAAGATACTGAAGTCATTTTAGTGGGTCGTTTTCTTGTTTATAGTGTTCGACGCGTACATATTTTAGTTGGAGTGACAAAGCTGACATTTATTTCTAGACAGAAAAAGGAAATTTCTCTACAAGATTTGAAATCGAAGAAATGCCATTGTATCTATATTGTTCCTTGTGGATCTTTAGGATTTAATAAATGCAGAAATAATAGTATTATTAGGTATCACAAAAAATAAGAATACATTTTATCAAAGCCTTTTTCAATAAAGGTTTCCAAGTATTTTGATGATGTCGCATTTCATATATATCATTTTCTTACCTCTTTTAATTTTGCAGCAAAATTATACAGATATCAGAAACTTTTTTATCAATGTTAACAAAATACTTCAAAAGATCATTTGATCAAATGATAATCATCTTCCTTTTATTATTACTTCTATATTATCAGCAGTTCAAATGTAAATGAATCCTTTTGAACTCAGAAAGTACTAAATGCTCATTTGAAATAAAATAGACACTAAACAAGAAGGCAAGTAGACAAATGTAATATAACTAAAAATATCTCAAAAGAATCGATTCTATGAGAATATAAAGAGGTTAACTATTTTCAATGTGTTCATTAGTTTCCACGAGATTTTCTCCTATAAGAGCCTTACGACTTTCAGTTAGATATAATATTATAAGACATTGTAAAAAGTGCTTTCCAGAGAATAATTTTTAATGCGTTAATATGAATGTGCCTCATGCATAAAATAAAAGATATTTCTAATCTTCGTTATTTTAAACGTAATATCATTACCCATGTAAAATGTTTCCAAATATTCATTTTTCATGTGTTAGTATGAATGTGCTTATGTGAAAATTAAATAAAAGATATTTCTAATATTTATTTTCCAAAACGATTTAAGAAAACCAAAATAGATGTCTTATTACATTATATTTATTAACTAATCAAATATTATAGTTAAATATCAGCATTTCATTTCATGTCCTTCAAACATTAATTAATGTTGATTAATTTCTCAAAGCACAGCGGGACATAAAATTTTGTCGTACATCTTTTACAAAAAATACACAATACAAAATACAAAAAGTCCTTTTTCAATTGGATCTTTAAACAAACTTGTTATTTTTAACCAAAAACGAAAATTTACTTAGAGTGTAAGTTAAAACAGTTATCTATATATTTCAAAAATGTATTTATTTTGCTAGGGAATCCTTACAAATGCATTTAATAAAAGATCACAAGGTTTTAAAACAGCTTTAAAAAGTAACCTAATCGTGATTATTGTGAATGTTTCTTAACTTGAAGAGAAAATTTTTTTACAAAGTTCTTAATATAATTACACCTTGATTGTGCATTTAATTAAAGAGTAATTTTTACTTTTGTTCTTCTATTTATTTGGATTTAATTATACGAAGCTTTAGTAAAACCACATTTTTACAAATAGTTTCCATTTACCCCTAAAAAAAAAAGAAAAGTTCGATTTTATCGAATGCAAATAAAAAATAGAATAAAAGAAACACTCAATTTATTCATTGTTCACTACAACCGCTGAATATAAGTTTAATCAGTGAGTGCGGCTGATTTACTTTATATAACGATAAAGCGGGAAAAAACGATATAAAAAATTTCAAAAGTTTTTAATAAAAAGAAGTTTCGACAAAAGAAGCTAACAAGAAAACTGCAAAATTGGCACAAAAATGTTCACCCTTTTTTTTATGACAAAAAAATATGGCAGTAATTTGTCAAAGTGGAGGTGATTAAAATTAAATGAAAAAATTCCCATCGCCGCCATGTAAAACGCCTAATAGGAGGTTAATTAAACTAATGTTTTTCTTTTTACGTCCTGTTTCTCTTCTTTATTTCGCTGCTTCTTTTTGAGACTAGTCTTTAAATAGTCTCAGAGGAAAATCTAACATAAAAATCACCGGAAATAACCTTTCTCTAAGTCTGAAGTCAAGAACAAATTTTTACCAGTCTGACAGTTGGAAAAAAAATGCGAGATATTCTTTCAAATATAATAATAGAATGATGAAACTCTATAATTCGTAACTAAGTAAATGAAGAGGATTTGCTTATTAAGTAGAACACTTTTTAACATTAGTTAATTGGACAACATGCGTTTTAAATTTTTTCGTAAATTAAAATTCGAGAACTTAGTTGGTAAATCTCAGAAAGTTAGCTTAATGAGGATTTAATGCATGAGAAACTGGCCTTCCAAAATTGAAATAGAAAAAATAATATAGAAAGAAATGAATGCCGGTGTCGAAGACAAAGTAAAATAAGTGTCAGAGTAAAAATTATGGAGGGGCTTTTATAAAATGCACTTGAAACTTTCCAAAGTTTCCGAGCATTTTAAAGATACTGAAGTCATTTTAGTGGGTCGTTTTCTTGTTTATAGTGTTCGACGCGTACATATTTTATTTGGAGTGACAACGTCGACTTTTATTTCCAGACAGAAAAAGTAAATTTCAGTACAAGATTTGAAATCGTGGAAATGGTATTGTAGTTTTATTGTTACCTTTGGATCATTAGTATTTAATAAGTTTAGATATAACAGAATTATTGGGCATGACAAAAAATAAGTATACATTTTCTTACAAACTTTCTTTTCTATCGAGGAAATAAACTTTCTTCAGATGTGAAGTCAAGAACGCAAGAAGTTATTTCACGCCATAAGATCAACTAACCAATCGTATCTTAACCTTTTCTTAACCTATCTCTTTTTTGTTACTCTTTCTATCTTAATTTGAATTTAAATCCAAATAAAATCATTTTGAACTCTAAAAGCACTAAAAGCTAATTTAAAATACAAAAGATACTAAATTAAATGGAAAGTAGTCATATGTGATATTATTTAAAAGTACGCCAAGATGTCTGTTGTATAAGATAATAAAGAGGTTAAATATTTTCAATGAGTTTATTAGTTTCTATGAGTGTAATGAGTGTTTCATTTAGATGTAATGTTATAAGCCATTGTAAAATTTGGTTTCCAATTATTAAATATTCATGTGTTAGTATAAATGTGCCTTATCCTTTAAATAAGAGATATTTCTAATCTTTGTTTTCTTAAAACGATTTAAGAAAGCCAAAATAGATGTCTTATTGCATTACAGTTATAAACTAATCAAATAGCTAACTATTAACATTTCATTTTAAACATTCATTAATCTTGTTTAATTTTTCAAATAATAGAAGAACATAAAATTTTGTCTTATATATTTTAAAGAAAGTCCTTTTTCAAATCAAGCTTTATATAAACTTGTAATTTTTTAACCAAATCCGAAAATTTTCTTAGAGCTTAAAAAAATTTATCTACTTTTAAAAAACGTATGTATTTTGCTAGAGAACCCTTAAAAACACATTTAATAAAAGATGATGTTTTAAACCAGCTTTAAAAAGTAGCATAATCATGTTTATTGTAAATGTTTCGCAACTTGATGAGGAAATTTTTTTACAAAGTCCTTAATATAATTACACCGTGATTGTGCATTTAATTAAAGAGTAATTTTTATTTTTGTTCTTCTATTTATTTCGATTTAATTAAATAAAGCTTTAGAAAAACCGCATTTCTTATAAATAGTTTTCATTTCTTCCTCATAAAAAAGGGAAAGTTCGATGTTATCGAATGCAAAGAAAAAAAAAATAAAAGAAACACTCATTTATTCATTGTTCACCACAACCGCTGAATATAAGTTTAATCAGTGAGTGAGGCTGATTTAGTAGGAAGCAGGATGAAAGGTATAAAAGGGGTATAAAGCAGGAAGAAAGGTATAAAGAAAATTTCAATAGTTTTTAATAAAAAGAAGTTTCGACAATAGAAGGTAACAAGAAAACTGCAAATTGGCACAAAAATTTTCACTCTTTTTTTTTCCCATGACAAAAAAAAAAAAAAAAAATAAATAAATAAATACAGCACTAATTTGTCAAAGTGGAGATGATTAACATTAAATGAAAAAATTCCCATCGCCGTCATACAAAACTTCTAATATTAGGTTAATTAAACTGATGTTTTTCTTTTTACTTGCTGTTTCTCTTCTTTATTTCCATGCTTTTTTGTGACTACTCTTTAAATAGTCGTAGAGGAGAATCTGCCATAAAAATCACCGGAAATAACTTTCGTCCAAGTGTGAAGTCAAGAACAAATTTTTAACAGTGACAGTTGTAAAAAAATTCCAGAGATACTCTTTCATATAGAATAATAGAATGATGGAACTGTAGAATTCGGAACGATGTAAATGAAGAGGATTTGCTAATTAAGTAAAACACTTTTCAACATTAGTTAATTGGTCTAGATGCGCTTTTATTTTATTTCTTTTCGTAAATTAAAGCTCGAGAACTTAGTAGGTAAATCTCAGAAAGTTAGCATAATGAGGATTTAATGCATGGGAAACTAGCCTTCCAAATTTGAAAAAAAAAAAAAAAGAGAGAAAGAAATGAATGCAAGTGTCGAAGAGAAAGTAAAATAAGTGCCAGGGTAAAAATTATGGAGGTGCTTTTATAAATTGCGCTTGAAACTTTCCAAAGTTTCCGAGCATTTTAAAGATACTGAAGTCATTTTAGTGGGTCGTTTTCTTGTTTATAGTGTTCGACGAGTACATATTTTAGTTGGAGTGACATTGCTGACTTTTATTTCTAGACAGAAGAAGTAAATTTCAGTAGAAGATTTGAAATCGTAGAAATGTCATTGTATTTTTATTGTTTCTTTGGATGATTAGAATTTAATAAATACAGATATAATAATATTATTGGGCATAAAAAAAAATATGAATAAATTTTTTCAAAGCCGTTTTCAGTTGTGGTTTCTAAGTATTTTGATGATGTATAATTTCTTATATATCATTTGTCTTACATCTTTTTATATTGCAGTAAAATTATATAGCTATCAGAAAATCTTTTATCAATGTGCTGCTGGTCTAAATTCAGATGAAATGTTATTTAATATGTCTTGTAACGGGGATTTGAAATTTGGGGATAACTTTGACAAGCATTGTTTAAATAAATATTTTCAGAAAATCTTTTGAATAGACTTTTTAATTAAAACGGGGCATTTATCCCACATATTAAGTTTTTAATTTATAAAAACAATGAAGTGTTTGAAGTCCATTCTTTAAATATTTTATTTGTGTGACGTTAGCAACATAATTTAAAATTTCATTTTTAAACAAATTAACCTTAACTATATGTTACTATTCAATCGCCTAAATTTCCGTAACTTTATTATCTTGTGCTCTATTATGCTATTTAATTTCCAGACATAAATTAGCACAATTAGTTTAGCCTGTAAAACAGTGATTAATTCAATTATTGCTGAAATAGATGAATTATATGTCTAACACTATCATAAGTAATTTAGCTAATATGAATGCGATTGTATAAAGACTAATGAAATAAGACTTAAATTAATGGATTAATGAATAAAACTTCAATTATATATAACTAATTTTAAATAGACTTATGATTATGTAAAATTAACGTATAAATGTTATATATTCATAATTGTTTTAGCTAATATGATTGTGATTATTTAAAATTATATATTAATTTTATATTATAAATTAATTTTGCAATTCTTGTAATAGGCAATCAAGTTTAATCTTGTAATCAAGTTGTAATATTTCATTCAAAATGTTAAACCACATAGATAATGATCCCAAAATTAAAATTAGTTTCTGGAAAATATCACACACGTACAATTACACGCTCACACATGGTTTATAATGTCCTGAGATTACATATTCCTTGGTAAATCTATCCTGAGGATATTATAAATGTTTTTTATGTTTTTTTGCTGATTTCCTGGATTTTTTTCGATCTGTTATTGAGTGATTGCCATTTACCTATTGTTGCATAAATATGTTTATTTTCAGTTTTGTTGCTGAAGTTAACGATTATTTTGGATCTTGAATAAATTATTTCATATTTTTTATGTTTTTCATAAGTCTTGGGCATACATGAAAATTTATTTGAAATGAAGTCTGTTTTATGACTTTTTACATGAAGAATTGATTGTGTCACCAACAAGTGTCACTTTTTCCACTTTTTGTTTTTGTATTGTGTAAATTGTGTATTGTATTGTGTATTGTAATTGTATTGTGTATTGTTTTGTATGTATGCGTGTGAGTAGGGTATTTCAAAACATCTATGTAAAAGGTAAAACGCCAACAAAAAAAGATTTATGTGTCGGAGAATCATGCACTTTGCATATTAATATTCATTGTTGTATGACACGAAAAAAAATTTATTTCAAAATCTCAACGCAGATAATTCTACTGAAGTGGAATTGTTTGCGGGGAATTCCAGTAAAGTGACATATGCATATCGCTCACACAATGCAAAATTGGATACAAAAATCATTAATAATATTGCAAGCCCATTTTTAATATGCAAAAATAATTTTCTTGATTGATGTTATCGGGATTTAAAAACGCGAATAGTACCTATTCTTGGCAATGAGCAAATTTTTCATTTAGTGTCATGTGACGTGAATCAGGCAAGCCTCTAACTTCCTTTCTTGAAGGGCCTTCCAACTGGTATTATGAAGTTATCCCAACATGTTCAAAAGCTACAATAAGAGAGTGAACCAAGGCGCGAAACACTTGGATCGTGAGTATTTCGAAAATGAAGGAAGAAACTTTTTTTAGCATTTTATGGACGGAAAGGCATACCTCTCGCTATATAGCTAAGTGAATTCTCAAAATAGATCCATTTCCAGCAACTAACTCGATAATTTTGAAGTACCGTTGCAGACAGAAAAAGTTACTGTGTGTTGTGATTGTATCGTTTACTATCGGCCCTTTATTCTTTGAGACGCGTTATACTACAAGCTGGTATAAAGAATAAAGGGCCCTAACAGATGTACAATATTTACAGATGTACAAAATGTACATTAACAGATGTACAATGTGCACAGATGCATATTACAGATGTACAATGTGTACAGATGTATATTACAGATGTACAAAATGCACATTAACAGATGTATATTACAGATGTACAAAATGCATATTAACAGATGTACAATACGTACAAATGTATATTACAGATGTACAATATATACAGATGTAAGAAATTTTGTTTTATTAGATAGCACATCTTGTGTTTACTGGTTTTGGAACTATTTCATATAACGAGTCTGTACAAAAAATTTACCAGCAAGGAGTAATAGCTAATTATGATTTGCTGTTCCATGATGTTTAGACCTAATGCTATAATTTCACTATTGGTTTTATTATTATTAAAATGTTTCATTGAACATTTGTTAGTCATAAATATATTGCATAACTCTAAATAATATTTATATATATAATTTTTTTTACCTCTTTACATACGTAAAACATACGTTGCATGATACGAATGTAAAAAAAGTATATTTGTTCAGTACTATTTCGATAATATAAATTAAAGTGTTTAGTTAAAAACTTAAAGAAGTTTTTTTAAACACTTTAATTTACATTATCGAAATAGTTTTTTTTGACGTAAATTCTATTTAACAATGTTTCTTATTAATTAATTATATAGTAATTAATGTTCTAATCATTAATTTTCTTTTACTATTTATTAATGACTTGAATTTGTAAAACATTACAGAACAAAAAATTGAAAATCCTTAATAACAATTTTTGCTTTTCGTACCATAGCAATCGAATGACAAAAAGTTGTATATAAATGAAAGTTTTTCCGAACATTAAGAAGAAAAAAAAACATTTTCGCTCCACCAAAAAAAAAAAAAAAAAAAAAACGATACATTTTCCTTTTTTGTGTTTTGACTCGTTTCTTTTTTTTTTCATTTGTCTTAAAAAGTTTTGGGTTGTTTCTTTAAAACGTGACAAAAACCCGAAAAGTTTTTGGGAATTTTATTTATTTATTTACTTAGGATTTGGATGCAGTTGATTTGCTGTCAGAGGATTCCATGCACCAAAGTGTTGCCGAAGAAGTAGAGAGTTTAAGAAAGTGTTATGCCGTCAACATGTCCAACGAAACAACCCACGTACTTCGATAAAATATTACTTAAGGGTCTCTGTTTTTACGTTAAATTTAAACAATTCTGAGATCGAAAAAGCAATTTTATCGTTTACCTGAAATGGAACAATCATTTTATAAAACATGGCTTCCCACAACAAGATGTCTCAAATTGTTTTTACACCATTGTGAAATTCAAATAACATTATAATATTCTACAATTTTTGCTGTCACACAGTTAAAACAGCTAATACAATACAGTTAATAAAGTTAATTACATAATTACAAATTATTGAGTTAATTACTAATCTAATGCAGTTAAGCAAAAGTTCCCTCTTTGTAGCTTAAAAGCAAATGAATATTCGATACCATCGGTACCATGAGCTACAATCCTTGCAGTGGAGGATGTAAAATCAAGTTGACCCAGCGGAGATTGTGAGAGATTCTCGCATCAATCCTCACACTGCTTCATTGAAGTTTACCATGTTTTTCATATAATACAGAGATGGAAGTTGGATACTTCTAATGCCCTCTGCCTACCGAAACACAGCTAATACACCCAAGTTGTATTACTGTCTATAATGTATTAAATTCAGATGATTCATTTGCCAATGGATCAAAGAACATAATTATTCTATTCCCCATCCACATTAGATAAGAACATTCTACAGAATTAAATTCATCTTCCTAAAAATGATGGTGTGGTTCAATTCCTCAACATAAAAATGATGTATAATTATGTATTAAATATTACCGAGATAGGTATATTTGAATACATCACAGAGCTTAAATGTCTGAAAAGATTAACCAACAATCAACCGGAAGACCTGAAAGATATTGATCCAAATAGACAAAGACGTTAAGTCTTCAAAATGGCCCGCCAGTGGCCTTGTATAATGAATCTCAATGGCACTCTACACATGAGAAAGATGCTTCAGAATCTTGAAAGCTCTTCAGAGTTTCTCTTCTGTAGATAAATCCCTGATATATTGTAGGCCATTGCAGTCGTTTCATAATTTTGATTTGACAGATTAAAGTTCAGCTCGTAGTGACCGTTAGTTTAAGATCCATCGTCAAATTTTGAATTATGTAATTTTCATTAACGTTAAGTGAATCTTAGTAAATTAATATAGCCTCAAGGATGTTTAACGGAACTCGTTAGATAATGTGCATCTGGAAACTTGGTAAATCATTGCTGTATATTTTGGATAATTCAATTAAGATAGTGATTTTCGTCTCTTGTAATAGACCACAAATTTAACATGAATAGAATAGAATTCAAAGATAATAATTAATCTATCAATCGTATGTGTGTATCCCATAGGATTGAAATCTATTCAATCTATTACGTTGAAAACTTCACAGCTTGTTTTTATTAATGTCAGGAGTGTACAGTGCGATTCGAGCGAAATCTTATAGCAATCACTGCTATTTTTATCTACATAAATAGTGTTTGTGTGTGTGTCTCCTATACAAACAGAAACTACTTGACTGATTTAGAAGAAAATTTCATAGTTTGTCCTTATTAATGCCAGGAATGTTTAGAGAATAGTTTGTACGAGATCCGATATTTAGCTCAGTTTTTATCGATATAAATAAAAGGCAATGTTCATATATGTTGGTGAATTAGACTAAAAATTAATCGACCGATTTCGCTGAAAATTTCTCAGTTTGGGTTGTTGTTTCTTATTCCACTTTGACAGCAACATCTAAATCAAGTCCATGAACTCCTGAGAAAACCGACGAGTCACAATAAATGGTAAAAAATGCAATTTCTTTTCGTCTTTGTCCTTGCGACACAAAGACATGGGTCACCCAAAGGGAGAAGTTCGACTTTACTTACCCTGATATAGTCCTTACCAATTTTGGTCGGCTTTTACGACATGCATGGGCTACAGTGGGCTATTCTAAACTGGATCCACATGAGGAAAGTTTGAGGGATCTTAGTTTGCTCTCTTTAGGCACTAGTTTGAATAAAATCCGACAGGTAGTGTTGTGGTTTTTATAAAAATAAATAAGTTTATTAGGGGTGAGCAAAAAAAATCAGTATGAGGCCTATTGAGATACAGTCCGTCTTTTTTGATACATTAATTAATTATACAAAAAAATGTATTTCTGACAGAAATAAATAGGTACAGACATAATTAAAAATATATTTCTGTGATTTAGATATAATACTTCTTTCATGTATGCAAAACGCAGAAATGTATGCAATAATGCAGACATGTATGCAATAATGCAGAAATGTATGCAATAATGCAGAAATGTATGCAATAATGCAGAAATGTATGCAATAATGCAATGATTATAATGTTGAATCTTATAGTAGAATATGAAGTGGTCAAGGATATACCTCCAATAGAATTGCACTAATTTTTGTTTTGAATTTTAAATGCAATTGATAGTTTTCATTGTA
>BPLQ01009984.1:0-42109 GCA_021605075.1 Caerostris darwini
ATTGTTTATCTTGTGATTGGAAATAGTTAAAGATTCCAAGAATAAAAAAAAAATAAGCTACTAATTAAGAAATTTATATCTGCTGGATAAACACAATATCAAAAAAATTATTAAAAGGTAGGAAAATTCTCGAAAGCTAATTAATTATTTTTGAAATTTTTGTATTAGATGTTTTGATGAAAATTATCAAAGAATTTCAAAAATTTGAAAATAAAAATATTATGTAATACCAAAATAACCAATGTAATATTAAGTAAAGAATTTAAGTGAATACATTCTTATCTTTTTATGAATTATTTTTGATTAAATTTGGGTTTCAGGTCAGATATTTCTAGAGTTTATACGTGAAACTATTTTTAATTATAAAAAAAAGTGGAATTTATAACTTACATGAAATTTATATTGCTGAAAAATATGCTATGAAAAAAAATGGACGAAAAAAAATAATTTATTTTTTTGTTATTGTTGGTAAATTAATTGTGTGAAAACAGCATCATTAACCTTGAAGATTAAGTTTTAATTTGCTTGATTTTAAAGTTAATTTAATCTACATATTTTATTTCTTGTATGCATAGTTACTTTTTTTAGCTGACTTGTTTAAAAGAGCAATTTACCATTAATTTAACTACTGGCTTTAGTTTAACAGAAAGAAAGTACAAATATGCAACAATTTTTTGATTATGTAGCATTTTGCATAAATTTAAGGTTTAATAAAGCCTAAAAAATAATTAATGGGCCACAAAGGAGATCTAAAAAACCCCCAATTAACTCGAAAATTAAGTTCTCGTCTGGATTTTTCTTTAATGAAGAAGAAAATAAACTTTATTTGACACGTGGCAGTAATAGGAAGACGAAAATAATAGGTAACTCAATTACCACGAATACTTTATCACACTTAAGTTATTCTGAGCCGAGCTTCTTCATAAATTTCCCAATATAACAGGAGCCGTAAAGAGCCGTTCTAGTTCTAAATGTCAATATTCTGAAAGATAACGTCTGGTTTTTCTCTTCCAGTTAATTACCGGAATCACACAGACTTGTGGTCGCTCAGTATTATTAATGTTCGTGTGCGTGGCACCGCCTTTGCTAAAAATACGATCTCTGCTGTCACTGCATCAGGTAGAAAATGACATGCGTTAATTTGAAGCTTTCGGTAAAATTATGATGATTATACAATTTATCAATGCATAAAGTGGTTTGAGGGAAAGCATATATTATCTGCTAATTGTCTGTCATTTTTATTCACTATTTAATGGTTATATTCATATTGTCAAATTTAAAAAGCTTTGTGTTATACAATTTTCAGGCACATATATTATTAACTAATTAGTAACATTGAATACCGTGGTGATTAGTTAAAAATGAGTACAGATAAAGATCATATTTGTGTGGTACATTAACTGAATATTACCGTCTTTATACAAGTGAGCATAATAAATCAGTACATTCATTAGATCTCGCTTGTTTATGTGTCTAAAATATATAACTTATATAAATTTAAAGAACGACGAAAAGTCAATTAACGGAGAAAATGTATTCTGAACAGTATAATAAAGATTATCCTAATTATAGAAACATTGTTTATCTTGTGATGTGATAGAAATTAATGAGTTTCAAGAATAAAAAAAAAATTATTAAAATTTAATATGCTAATTAAGAAATTTAATCGCTAGTAGATAAACACAAAATCAAAAAAACATTATTAAAATGTGGAAAATTCTCGAATGCTAATTAATTTTTTTTGAAATATTTATGAAATGTGATGAAAATCATCAGAGAATTTCACAAATTCCAAAATAAAATAACCAATGTAATACCAAAAAGAATTTAAGGGATTACTTTTTTATCTTTTTATGAATTATTTTTAATTAAATTTGGATTTCAGGTCAGATTTTTCCAGAAATTATATGTGAAACTATTTTTAATTTAAAAAAAACAGAGGAATTCATAGCTTACATAAAAATTCTTATTGCCGGAAAATATGCTATAAAAAAAATTTATGTTGGGTTTGTAAATTAATTGTGCGAAAACAACAACATTAAACATTGAAAGTTTACTTTTAATTTGCTTGACATTAAAGTTAATTTAAACCATATATTTTGTTTCTTCTATGCATAGTTGCTTCTATTAGCTGACTTGTTTAAAAGAGTAATTTAGCATTAATTTAACTAAATTCTTTAGTTTAGCTGATAAAAAAGCACAAATATGCAACAAATTTTGATGATGCAACATTTTGCACAAATTTAAGGTTTAATAAAGCCTGAAAATATAGTTAATGGGCCACAAAGGGGATCTAAAAAACGTCAAAATATCTCGAAAATTGAGTTGTCGTTTGAATTTTTCTTTAACGAAGGAGAAAATAAACTCTATTTGACACGTGGAAGTACTAGGAAGACGAAAATAGTAGGGAACTCAATTACCACGAATAATTTATCACACTTAAGTTATTCTGAGCTGAGCTTCTTGATAAATTTCCCAATACAACAGGAGCCATAAAGAGCCGTTTTAGTTCTAAATGTCAATATTCTGAAAGATAACGTCTGGTTTTGCTCTTCCAGTTAATTACCGGAATCACACAGACTTGTGGTCGCTCAGTATTATTAATGTTCGTGTGCGTGGCACCGCCTTTGCTAAAAATACGATCTCTCCTGTCACTGCATCAGGTAGAAAATGACATGCGTTAATTTGAAGCTTTCGGTAAAATTATGATGATTATACAATTTATCAATGCATAAAGTGGTTTGAGATAAAGCATATATTATCTGCTAATTGTCTGTCGTTTTTATTCACTATTTAATGGTTATATTCATATTGTCAAATTTAAAAAATACGATTAACTAATTAGTAACATTGAATACTGTGATAATTAGTTAAATATAAGTTTGGATGTCGATCATATTTGTGTGGTACATTGAACTGAATATTACTTTTTTTATACAGAGCAGCATAATAAATCAGTAAATTCATTAGATCTCGTTTGTTTATGTATTGTAATTTGAAGATTTCGGTGAAATTATGATGATTATACAATTTATCGATACATAAAGTGGTTTGAGGGAAACATATATATTTTCTGCTAATTGTCTGGCGTTTTTTATTCAGTATTTAACGGCTATATTCATATTGTCAAATTTAAAAACTTTTTAATATACAAATATCTTGCACATATATTATTTATTATTAATTAATAAGATACATTGAATACAGTGGTGATTAGTTAAAAATTAATTCGAATCTATGTCATGTTAGTGAAGTGTATTGAAGTGTATTGTTTTTGAAGATGTGCATACCGAATTTGTACATTCATTAGGTTTGGTTTGGGTTGGCTTGACGCTCTATGGTCCTTTTGTGTACACTTCAGGCTAATGAGATCGGTACCTACAGCTTAAAGTGGATTTCGAACAACTAATGAACATCTATGCCCTCGGCAGGATTCGAATTTGAACCCTGTGATACATCCATTAGGTTTGAGAAAATGACTCGAATTCCCCAATACCAATACTAGTGCTCAATCTAAATTTCAACATAATAGAGACAAACATTGACACAACAAGATCCATTTATAAAGTGATCAATCAGATTTATGTCACAACCGCATCTAATACTTCATTGTCACCATTAATAATAATGAACCTTTTAAATTCTATCATCATTAACTTTGTAAATGACTTTCAAAATATTGAAAATACTTTGCTAATGTGTATAAAAGTGGCAGAACTATAATTAAAATTAATAAAACACACGATACAAATCAGTCAGTGTACTGCGATCATTAGTATTAGAAATTTTTTATTAACCTAAAATAGAGTATATAGAGCATTAATAGCAATTAAATTTATGTGCTAATACGATGAATTCTACAATCGTAATAAATGTGATAGCGACATTAGCATCAAATGAGGCACGTCTATTGTTATATGATAAATATGCTCAATAAATCTATAGAGACATCACTCAAATATAGATAGTTAGTTTATGTGTCAATATCAAAGAGTTGATCACACAGTTATATGCTCTGATGTATATTGAATTGCATGCCTTTTCTAATGGTTAAAAACTCTTCTAAATAACTGAAACAATTGCTCTTTAGTAATGTAATATAAAAAGGTAATTTAAGCTCTATATTATCTTAGATAAAACATTAGATAATAATATTAATTTTACTTATGTGTAACTGTAATTAATGTTCTTAACTACAAATACAGTGGGTAAAAAAAGTATTGGCAATTGCCTTAATTTATTCATATTGACAAATAAATAAAATGTTATGCAATTTTAGCTGTCGTAATTAAATACAAGACATCTTAGATATATAAAAATAGTACAAATTTTATTTTAGTTTGCATTTTCTACGATTTTTTCTTTCGAAAACGAAAATTTGCATGTCAAAAAAGTATTGGCAAAGTTTTAACTGCTATGCAAATTTTGTTACATTGAAGTCACGTGTTTCGACTGTTAAGGAACTCTACCGGTATAAAGTCTGCGAAACTACTCCAAAAGTGTATATACATTATTTTGAGATTACTGCAGTAAAATGACTTCGAAATCGAAGGAGTTGGACGTTAGTGTTAAAAACACGATTATTAGGCTCAGAAATGAAGGTTTAATTTATCGTGGTATAGGAGTGCAGTTCAATATAAGTTTATTTACTGTCAGAAGTGTTGTAAAAAAGTTCAAGGAAACAGGATCAACGTAAAATAAGACTAGATGTAGACGACCTCGAATATTTTCTACAAGAGAAGAACGTATCATTATTAACAAGGTTAAGAAAAACCCTAAAATAAATGCACCCAGATAGATGTTGCTTTCACTTCGCACAAGACTTTCAGCGTACAGACTGTACGGAATGTTTTACACGAGAGAAGTTATTATGGAAGGGCAGCTAGAAAGAAACCATTCATCTCGGAAATAAATAGGAGAAAGAGGTTAGATTTCGCAAAATCCCACGTTGATTTATCTGAAGAGTTTTGGAACACAGTTATTTTTTCCGACGAATCAAAGTTTAACATTTTCGGCAGTGATGGACGACGATATGTGTGGAGGAGGCCAAATACTGAATTGGAAAAGCAACATTTAACTGCTACTGTAAAACATGGTGGAGGCAGCTTCTTAGTTTGGGGCTGTATGGCAGCTAATGGAATTAGCAACCTGCATTTTATTGATGGTATTATGACAGCACGTACATACATTGACATTTTGCACCATAACTTAAAAATCAGTGCCCAAAATCTTGGCTTGGGAACATCATTCGTTTTTCAACAAGACAATGACCCCAAGCATACAGCGAATCTCACCCGTGAATGGCAACTCTGCAATGCTCCTCGCCAATTAAAAACCCCACCTCAATCGCCTGACATTAATCCAATTGAAAATTTATGGCACCTGCTGGATCTAGAAATCAAGAAACATAAAATTTCAAGTAAAGGCGACCTCAAACGTTTACTCTTGCTAGAGTGGCACAAAATTCCCAACACTACAACAAAAACCTTAGTTTCCTCTATGAGAAATAGATTACAAGCTGTTATAGATGCAGAAGGTATGCATACAAAGTACTAAACATATACTGATTTTGTTTCGTTCATAATTTTCTCAATTTCATAATTTTGCCAATACTTTCTTTATTATGTAAATTTTGGATTTTCTCGTAGATTTTGACTAAAAAAATATTTAAATGAAAATTTCGTTATATTTGTTTGTCTTTTCTCCTTCTGTAATCGCTATGTTAAAATAAAATTTGTAAACATACTTTGTTAGCAAATATGATCATTTATAGGCAATTGCCAATACTTTTTTTATCCACTGTATAGTGTAATTTTATGACTTTATTGTAAATTTTTATTTTAAAAAAAAAAAAATTTTTAAATTTTATGAATTATAAATTTAAATTATTTATTAATTCTAAAAAAGGGAGATTTTTATGACAAATATTATTATTTATCGTAAACAATTCTAGCTGAAAATAGACATTTTTTATCTACAGTTATTTCTTAAAATCAATAAAAAATTTTGGTTAAATTTTTGTACTTAATTAATTGTAATTTTGTTTTGACCAAAATAATTTTAAAATTATAAATGAAGTGTTTCCATTAGCTATATTTAGGCTTGCTTGGTTCGTGTTCCGGAGGGTTGCATTTATTTCAATTTGACTCTGCCACTTTCTCAACTATTTTGATGGTCTCTCTCGTATAGGCTCATCAGTCTAGTCTCAATAATTTAGCTTTACTTTCATAAAGTACATTTAAGAATCGGTAGTAGCATCTCAAAATAGTTTGAAAAGTTCTTTCATAAAGTTCTCATCCAGTTAATGGGTTTCACAGACAAATTTAGAAAGTAATTCTAGCTGAGCGAAGTTCTCTTCATGTTAGTGGATTGCAACAAGTATACAGTATAGTATTTCTTAGTCAAGTTCTCATTATGTGTGTAGTAGGATTCATGCATTACAGGTTTAGGAATGGTGTTCCCTGACTAAAGTCCTCGTCATATTAGTTTGTTTTTTTGATTTGAGTATCAGATTGGTATGTTTTCATCCATAAGCTGAAAGCATTATTAATTGACGAACTTTTTTTGATTTTTTTTTTTTTGCATGCTGAATTATTTGTTATGTAACAATAAAAAAATGGTAAACAATGTGCAATGTTTCAAATTTTTTGCATAATTAAATCGTTATTTTTGTAGGTTTTGTTGGTTTGTACATAATTAATCTTGAAAAATATTAAAAAATACATTATTTTAATGATTGTAGAAAGCAATAATATCTATTAGCTGTAAAGTTAGTAAACAGATTCGTTATAAATTAATTGTTTTATTTTTAAAAATACACATTTCTTTAATTATTTCTTCAGTTTAATGGGAAGATATAATATACATATATGAACTATATTGAGTATTTTGTCAGCTTCGACATTCTATTTAGTACTTTGATAGTTTTAAACATTTATAAAATGCATCACTGAATTCTCGCATTTCACTTTCGTTGGTTTAATAATTAACTTTATAGCTAAATCCCTTTTGAAAAGTCGAAATTTACTTTAAATATAATCAATATCAAATTCACTTTTGAATACAGCTAAATTGTCACGGAGACGAAACTGTATAGATCTTATTAAATAGTTGTACCAAATGTATTATTTTAAACTGGGAAATAGTTTATTAAACAAATCCCAGAAAATTTACTTTGAAATTATACTATAAAAGTCCTTGAAAATCTGATTAAATGTTAAGAGCTAGTACTTTAATCTATTTTATGGCATTTACTCCTTCGAAATATTTTTTATAGTCATCGAAATTTGTGTGTATGAAGTTGGTAAGCTTGTCTGAAATTAATGCTTTGAATAAAATGGAATACTTCTAATATATTTTGTGGTATAGAATGGAAAGAAACTGTATGCAGTTTTGTGCAATAAAGACTCATATGGGAGGCAGCTAATTTTATTTGAATTTCTGCTGGGTTTTTTGATAAATATCGCTTATTACACAATACTTGAAATTTCAAAATTGAAGGAAAGTAAATTAACGTAATCACCTTAAATTTTTATCTTGTTTATGTTTTACAACGTTAAGACATTTTGTCTATGCCAAATTAATATATATTTTTCTATTAATGGGCCGTTTTTTAAAGTGGAATGGGTCTCTTTTTGAAGAAAATGAAAGCTTGCTCTTCTAAACCATTGTATAGGATTAGGATTTTCTTCCTTACACATATAAAACAACATGCATATATCCTAAGTGTCTTTATATATATATAGTTTTTCAAATAAACATGTATTTATGAATATGATGTTTTAAGTATTAAAAGTTACTATTTAAAACATAAATTTTCAACTTTTTTTTAATAAAATTGTCTGTAATAACGAATTTTCAATCTAAAATGTAATAAATCAGTACAGAATAATTTTTAAGATTTATAGAGTACAAAATCTGATATTTTAGTGTCTTACCTAATTATTAATGTGCTATTGTAAAAATCTATGTAAGAAGCAAAGAGTTTATCGAAAATTTGTAAAATAGATTTTGCTACATAAAAGGATTTATTTCTTTACGACTGTTTGGAATTATTATTTATGTAACACAGTGAAACTCAGTTAAATTTGATGCATTAGAATAATAAGAGAAAATATTAATCAACAAAAATATTCATGCATTCTATATCATGAAAGAAACTATTTCTTTTTTTTTAAATTTAAGTTATATTTATTGCGAAATCTTTCGTTCGGTTTAAAGACTGAAAATAATTATATCATTAACACCTCATCCATATTCTAGAAATTAGCAGTTTAGTTTGTTTATTATTACCCTAGTGAGAAACTTTCTTTGCTTATTCATCCTTAAGATCAGCAATTTTTCTAGAAGGTATTACATATTCTTCATTATTTTCTGTTCATCGTGAGAATTAAGGTAGTATTTTTTTTGTATTTCCAGAACTGACATCGTGGAATAACGAACAATTTGAAATGTATGATGAAAAACAAATATTCAAACATTTGTTGTTGATAAATAATATTATTTTCACAATTTAGCTAAATTTATTTAAAATAAACCATTACAAAGTAGAATTAATGTATTACTTGTAACTCCTATGTATGCTAATTTACAAATACTTGCTACACATCAAAATTCCGATGAGCCATAGTAATAAGACAAGAAGTTCGTGGTAAGCATACCTTTTATCAAACAATAAAAATATCAGCCCGACTCGTGGCTCAGTGTAACGTGAGCAAATGGTGATCATTAGTTCAATACTCTGACTGCTTTGTTGTATACACTGTTTCAAAAACGAGAAGCATCGAGGGCATTTTTGATGTTCAGCATCTTCCCGGGGAGAATTTTTCCCATACGATACGCAAATGCGGGATAGTTCACATAAAAGTCTCCTGGAAAGCACTGCCTTCCTTCTTGAATGACAGGGAGCCAAATCAGACTGCTACCTAAGGGTGCCTTTTTTCCCTCCATTTATGAGTATTCTACTTCTCAATCGACTCAATTCTCAATTCGACTAATCGTGGGGAGTCAACCCGCCCTGCTATATACTGAGGAGTAATCACAACCACAACATAAAAATATCAACTAACTATATTCATATAACCATATATAAACATTCTTTTGAACAAAAGTTAACGTGCGTAATTATTTAGTAAATATGCTTCATTCTATATATTGATTAAGTTAAAATTTATTTAATAATTTAACAATTAGGGATTCTCAATTTTTTAATCAATTTTAAATTTTTTTTCCCGAAAATAAGATTACCATTTCAATATAAAAATTTAAAAACGCAACGGATTTGAAATTCACCATAACCATGTCAGATTTCTGGCTGTTCAAGATATATGTCAAAGCTAGAGAGTTGCTCTTCCAAACCGTTTATTGAGAACTAGAATATTTGCATTAGGTTGAAATAGGAAAATGCTGACACAAACATTGATAGCTCGTGATGCACTCTATCAAAAGTTATAGTTAACAAAATTTGTGATTTCGAACGCTTTCTTGAAACTGCAAGGAAACGTAAATAATCTGGAATAATTTATAACAGATTCGAATATTTTGGATTATGTTGTAATAAGTCTGATGAAACACATTTATAAAATCAAATAAGTTATTGAAATTGAGTGACTAAATAACTAATAACTAATTAATATTGAACTAATTAATTAAATAACTAATTCAAATTGATTATTTATAAAATTAAATAACTAATTGAAATTGAGTTAATTTTAATGATTAAAAGTGATTTAGTTTTAAATTTAAAACATTGTATTCAAAAACATATTGGCATTTATTTTAATAAGTAAAGTAATCCCTTCACATTTTCTTCAAGTACTTTAAAATTCCAGAGGGTCCTGATGGTAGAGTGGCTAGCGCTCTGGCGCTCGGTATCACAGGTTTCGGGTTCGAGCCCCGGGGTGCTATGAAAGTTTATAGTTGTTCGGAATCCGCTTTAAACCGTAGGTCCCGGTCTAACATGATCGTAGAGCGTTGCGTTGATATTGTTACTCCGCGTCCTTAGATTATCTTCAAGTATACACGCCCCTCCTGGGTAGTGCTTAGCCAGTAACTTCTGTGCAGTGCTTGCCTTAAGGCATCAAAGACAACTGTCTATAAGCGTTTGCCAGCTACATTAGCAAAAAAAAACAAAAAACTTTCTAATAATAAAAATTCATTAAAATTAAATTAAATTAAATAAAATTCCTTCAAGTACTTTAAAATTCCTTTAAATAATGTTACCATTCTTTTTATCCATATTGAAAAGATTGCTTTTATTTATAGATATTCCTTCGAGAGCAATAACATCATAAAGACTAAAGTTTCCAGAATGTTCAGCCTTTCAAAGAAATTACTTTTGTTTCCCAAAACATCAACAAAGTATCATTTTAATCAAGTAAAGAAATATGTCAGATATAAAATTGCAGAATTCTATAAATGGTATATTAGAAAGAAGCTTAAAATAATTTAGTTAGTGAGATCAGGTAAAAGAGAAATTGGTTAGCTTTGCTCGCACATTTTCAAGAACATTAAATACAATCTTTATGAATTAATGGATTCTCCAATACCCTAGTGGTATGGGAGTTACGAGAGAGTGAAGTATCATTTCAATAGATTGTTTTCTAGGGGGAATGTAGAAAACGATTAGATTAACGAAAATACGGAATGTAGAAAACGATTAGATTAACGAAAATACGGAATGTAGAAAACGATTCGATTAACGAAAATACGGAATGTAGAAAACGATTCGATTAACGAAAATACGGAATGTAGAAAACGATTTGATTAACGAAAATACGTACAGGTACAGAATGAAACGTTATATTATGATTGTATTTATTACTTGTTTAAATGTATTGATTTAATGGAAGTTATTTTTGATTGCATATAATGTTTATATTGTGTTAAAATCTTATGAATTAATGGATTCTCCAATACCCTAGTCGTATTAGTTTGTGAGTTACGAGAGAGTGAAGTATCATTTCAATAGATTGTTTTCTAGGGAGAATGTAGAAAACGATTCGATTAACGAAAATACGTACAGGTACAGAATGAAACGTTATATTATGCGGAATACGGAATGAAAATACGGAATGTAGAAATGTAGAAAACGGAATGTAGAAAATGATTCGATTGACGAAAATACGTACAGGTACAGAATGAAACGTTATATTATGCGGAATACGGAATGAAAATACGGAATGTAGAAATGTAGAAAACGGAATGTAGAAAACGATTCGATTGACGAAAATACGTACAGGTACAGAATGAAACGTTATATTATGCGGAATACGGAATGAAAATACGGAATGTAGAAATGTAGAAAACGATTCGATTGACGAAAATACGTACAGGTACAGAATGAAACGTTATATTATGCGGAATACGGAATGAAAATACGGAATGTAGAAATGTAGAAAACGGAATGTAGAAAACGATTCGATTGACGAAAATACTTACAGGTACAGAATGAAACGTTATATTATGCGGAATACGGAATGTAGAAATGTAGAAAACGATTCGATTAACGAAAATACGTACAGGTACAGAATGAAACGTTATATTATGCGGAATACGGAATGAAAATACGGAATGTAGAAATGTAGAAAACGGAACGTAGAAAACGATTCGATTGACGAAAATACGCACAGGTACAGAATGAAACGTTATATTATGCGGAATACGGAATGTAGAAATGTAGAAAACGATTCGATTGACGAAAATACGTACAGGTACAGAATGAAACGTTATATTATGCGGAATACTGAATGTAGAAATGTAGAAAACGATTCGATTAACGAAAATACGTACAGGTACAGAATGAAACGTTATATTATGCGGAATACGGAATGAAAATACGGAATGTAGAAATGTAGAAAACGGAATGTAGAAAACGATTCGATTGACGAAAATACGTACAGGTACAGAATGAAACGTTATATTATGCGGAATACGGAATGTAGAAATGTAGAAAACGATTCGATTAACGAAAATACGTACAGGTACGTTATCAATAGAATGAAACGTTATCTTATGCGGAATACGGAATGTAGAAATGTAGAAAACGATTCGATTAACGAAAATACGTACAGGTACAGAATGAAACGTTATATTATGCGGAATACGGAATGTAGAAATGTAGAAAACGATTCGATTAACGAAAATACGTACAGGTACAGAATGAAACGTTATATTATGCGGAATACGGAATGTAGAAATGTAGAAAACGATTCGATTAACGAAAATACGTACAGGTACAGAATGAAACGTTTTATTATGCGGAATACGGAATGAAAATACGGAATGTAGAAATGTAGAAAACGGAATGTAGAAAACGATTCGATTGACGAAAATACGTACAGGTACAGAATGAAACGTTATATTATGCGGAATACGGAATGTAGAAATGTAGAAAACGATTCGATTAACGAAAATACGTACAGGTACAGAATGAAACGTTATATTATGCGGAATACGGAATGAAAATACTGGAATGTAGAAATGTAGAAAACGATTCGATTGACGAAAATACGTACAGGTACAGAATGAAACGTTATATTATGCGGAATACGGAATGAAAATACGGAATGTAGAAATGTAGAAAACGGAATGTAGAAAACGATTCGATTGACGAAAATACGTACAGGTACAGAATGAAACGTTATATTATGCGGAATACGGAATGAAAATACGGAATGTAGAAATGTAGAAAACGGAATGTAGAAAACGATTCGTTTGACGAAAATACGTACAGGTACAGAATGAAACGTTATATTATGCGGAATACGGAATGTAGAAATGTAGAAAACGATTCGATTAACGAAAATACGTACAGGTACAGAATGAAACGTTATATTATGCGGAATACGGAATGAAAATACGGAATGTAGAAATGTAGAAAACGGAATGTAGAAAACGATTCGATTGACGAAAATACGTACAGGTACAGAATGAAACGTTATATTATGCGGAATACGGAATGTAGAAATGTAGAAAACGATTCGATTAACGAAAATACGTACAGGTACAGAATGAAACGTTATATTATGCGGAATACGGAATGAAAATACGGAATGTAGAAATGTAGAAAACGATTCGATTGACGAAAATACGTACAGGTACAGAATGAAACGTTATATTATGCGGAATACGGAATGAAAATACGGAATGTAGAAATGTAGAAAACGGAATGTAGAAAACGATTCGATTGACGAAAATACGTACAGGTACAGAATGAAACGTTATATTATGCGGAATACGGAATGAAAATACGGAATGTAGAAATGTAGAAATGTAGAAAACGATTCGTTTGACGAAAATACGTACAGGTACAAGAATGAAACGTTATATTATGCGGAATACGGAATGTAGAAATGTAGAAAACGATTCGATTAACGAAAATACGTACAGGTACAGAATGAAACGTTATATTATGCGGAATACGGAATGAAAATACGGAATGTAGAAATGTAGAAAACGGAATAGAAAACGATTCGATTGACGAAAATACGTACAGGTACAGAATGAAACGTTATATTATGCGGAATACGGAATGAAAATACGGAATGTAGAAATGTAGAAAACGGAATGTAGAAAACGATTCGATTGACGAAAATACGTACAGGTACAGAATGAAACGTTATATTATGCGGAATACGGAATGTAGAAATGTGAAAACGATTCGATTAACGAAACAGGTACAAAATGAAACGTTATATTATGCGGAATACGGAATGAAAATACGGAATGTAGAAATGTAGAAAACGGAATGTAGAAAACGATTCGATTGACGAAAATACGTACAGGTACAGAATGAAACGTTATATTATGCGGAATACGGAATGTAGAAATGTAGAAAACGATTCGATTGACGAAAATACGTACAGGTACAAGAATGAAACGTTATATTAGCGGAATACGGAATGTAGAAATGTAGAAAACGATTCGATTAACGAAAATACGTACAGGTACAGAATGAAACGTTATATTATGCGGAGCACGGAATGAAAATACGGAATGTAGAAATGAAAACGGAATGTAGAAAACGATTCGATTGACGAAAATACGTACAGGTACAGAATGAAACGTTATATTATGCGGAATACGGAATGTAGAAATGTAGAAAACGATTCGATTAACGAAAATACGTACAGGTACAGAATGAAACGTTATCTTATGCGGAATACGGAATGTAGAAATGTAGAAAACGATTCGATTAACGAAAATACGTACAGGTACAAGAATGAAACGTTATATTATGCGGAATACGGAATGTAGAAATGTAGAAAACGATTCGATTAACGAAAATACGTACAGGTACAGAATGAAACGTTATATTATGCGAATACGGAATGTAGAAATGTAGAAAACGATTCGATTAACGAAAATACGTACAGGTACAGAATGAAACGTTATATTATGCGGAATACGGAATGTAGAAATGTAGAAAACGATTCGATTAACGAAAATACGTACAGGTACAGAATGAAACGTTATATTATGCGAATACGGAATGTAGAAATGTAGAAAACGATTCGATTAACGAAAATACGTACAGGTACAGAATGAAACGTTATATTATGCGGAATACGGAATGTAGAAATGTGAAAACGATTCGATTAACGAAAATACGTACAGGTACAGAATGAAACGTTATATTATTATGCGGAATACGGAATGTAGAAATGTAGAAAACGATTCGATTAACGAAAATACGTACAGGTACAGAATGAAACGTTATATTATGCGGAATACGGAATGAAAATACGGAATGTAGAAATGTAGAAAACGGAATGTAGAAAACGATTCGATTGACGAAAATACGTACAGGTACATAATGAAACGTTATATTATGCGGAATACGGAATGTAGAAATGTAGAAAACGATTCGATTAACGAAAATACGTACAGGTACAGAATGAAACGTTATATTATGCGGAATACGGAATGAAAATACGGAATGTAGAAATGTAGAAAACGATTCGATTAACGAAAATACGTACAGGTACAGAATGAAACGTTATATTATGCGGAATACGGAATGTAGAAATGTGAAAACGATTCGATTAACGAAAATACGTACAGGTACAGAATGAAACGTTATATTATGCGGAATACGGAATGTAGAAATGTAGAAAACGATTCGATTAACGAAAATACGTACAGGTACAGAATGAAACGTTATATTATGCGGAATACGGAATGTAGAAATGTAGAAAACGATTCGATTAACGAAAATACGTACAGGTACAGAATGAAACGTTATATTATGCGGAATACGGAATGTAGAAATGTAGAAAACGATTCGATTAACGAAAATACGTACAGGTACAGAATGGAAACGTTATATTATGCGGAATACGGAATGTAGAAATGAAAACGATTCGATTAACGAAAATACGTACAGGTACAGAATGAAACGTTATATTATGCGGAATACGGAATGTAGAAATGTAGAAAACGGAATGTAGAAAACGATTCGATTGACGAAAATACGTACAGGTACAGAATGAAACGTTATATTATTATGCGGAATACGGAATGAAAATACGGAATGTAGAAATGTAGAAAACGGAATGTAGAAACGATTCGATTGACGAAAATACGTACAGGTACAGAATGAAACGTTATATTATGCGGAATACGGAATGTAGAAATGTAGAAAACGATTCGATTAACGAAAATACGTACAGGTACAGAATGAAACGTTATATTATGCGGAATACGGAATGTAGAAATGTAGAAAACGGAATGTAGAAAACGATTCGATTGACGAAAATACGTACAGGTACAGAATGAAACGTTATATTATGCGGAATACGGAATGTAGAAATGTAGAAAACGATTCGATTAACGAAAATACGTACAGGTACAGAATGAAACGTTATATTATGCGGAATACGGAATGAAAATACGGAATGTAGAGAATGTAGAAAACGGAATGTAGAAAACGATTCGATTGACGAAAATACGTACAGGTACAGAATGAAACGTTATATTATGCGGAATACGGAATGTAGAAATGTAGAAAACGGAATGTAGAAAACGATTCGATTAACGAAAATACGTACAGGTACAAGAATGAAACGTTATATTATGCGGAATACGGAATGTAGAAATGTAGAAAACGATTCGATTAACGAAAATACGTACAGGTACAGAATGAAACGTTATATTATGCGGAATACGGAATGAAAATACGGAATGTAGAAATGTAGAAAACGGAATGTAGAAAACGATTCGATTGACGAAAATACGTACAGGTACAGAATGAAACGTTATATTATGCGGAATACGGAATGAAAATACGGAATGTAGAAATGTAGAAAACGGAATGTAGAAAACGATTCGATTGACGAAAATACGTACAGGTACAGAATGAAACGTTATATTATGCGGAATACGGAATGTAGAAATGTAGAAAACGATTCGATTAACGAAAATACGTACAGGTACAGAATGAAACGTTATATTATGCGGAATACGGAATGTAGAAATGTAGAAAACGATTCGATTAACGAAAATACGTACAGGTACAGAATGAAACGTTATATTATGCGGAATACGGAATGTAGAAATGTAGAAAACGATTCGATTAACGAAAATACGTACAGGTACAGAATGAAACGTTATATTATGCGGAATACGGAATGTAGAAATGTAGAAAACGATTCGATTAACGAAAATACGTACAGGTACAGAATGAAACGTTATATTATGCGGAATACGGAATGAAAATACGGAATGTAGAAATGTAGAAAACGGAATGTAGAAAACGATTCGATTGACGAAAATACGTACAGGTACAGAATGAAGCGTTATATTATGCGGAATACGGAATGTAGAAATGTAGAAAACGATTCGATTAACGAAAATACGTACAGGTACAGAATGAAACGTTATATTATGCGGAATACGGAATGAAAATACGGAATGTAGAAATGTAGAAAACGGAATGTAGAAAACGATTCGATTGAAGAAAATACGTACAGGTACAGAATGAAACGTTATATTATGCGGAATACGGAATGTAGAAATGTAGAAAACGATTCGATTAACGAAAATACGTACAGGTACAGAATGAAACGTTATATTATGCGGAATACGGAATGAAAATACGGAATGTAGAAATGTAGAAAACGGAATGTAGAAAACGATTCGATTGACGAAAATACGTACAGGTACAGAATGAAACGTTATATTATGCGGAATACGGAATGAAAATACGGAATGTAGAAATGTAGAAAACGGAATGTAGAAAACGATTCGATTGACGAAAATACGTACAGGTACAGAATGAAACGTTATATTATGCGGAATACGGAATGTAGAAATGTAGAAAACGATTCGATTAACGAAAATACGTACAGGTACAGAATGAAACGTTATATTATGCGGAATACGGAATGTAGAAATGTAGAAAACGATTCGATTAACGAAAATACGTACAGGTACAGAATGAAACGTTATATTATGATTGTATTTATTACTTGTTTAAATGTATTGGTTTAATGGAAGTTATTTTTGATTGCATATAATGTTTATATTGTGTTTTTGCTTTGGGGCTTATGAGTTTCACGGAATTGCGTATGCAACGAATATGCGTTAGGTTCAAGACATGCGAGTTTAGTTATTTTAAAGTTAAAGAGAAATTGTGAGAAACATTTTAAATCTTTTGAAAAGTTATATTTTGGCGATATTCATCTCAATCGCAGGAATTAAGGGATTTGCATGCTATGCTTTACTTCTTTTGATGTTAACGTATGACGACAATTAGAAATAAGATAATCGTAAAGAAGATTAAAAATAATCTTTTTTACGTTTTATTTGCATGCTAAATCCAAAATTATAACAGACAGCATACAATTACCAGGACTAAATGTTTTCTCGCAAACAGCGTCTTTATTCTTTATACTGTTCGTCAGAAATATTGAAAAAAATATATCAAGGTTTCAATCAATTTGCATAAATGCTGTTACCAATGCATTTTGCACCTGGATTACTCTATCAAAGCTATAGATATTTTCTGAGTGTCCCTTCTGTGAGTTGCTAGACTGAAGTATGAGTTTTGTTTTGCTTGATGCCCTTTAAAATGGCTTGTCGTGATTGTGTTAACATTTCTTGCAGTTTTTGCTCAATTTTTGTTGAGTTCGTAACCAAGAAACATAAACGCAATAAGAAAGTTTTACTTAGTCTACTCCAACATAAAACTTGGTTGCTACATAAGGCGTGTTAAATGGTGTATTAGTGTGAAATGTATGCTTAGAAAATTTAAAGAATTTGTCGGAAGGGAAAATGCTTCTTGCAAATTTAATGTTCCTATGATATGAAGAAACAAAAAACAGAACTACTTTCATAGTATTGATGTAATCAAGAACAATTCTGATATGAAATAACTCATGTTTAGTTTTAGAACATTTAATTAATTTTCCTTCTAGATCTTCAAGGAGAAATTATTCTTGTTCATCATTAGCCTGTGTCATTAAAAACTCTTTCAACAAATGGCAGCGATTTTGAATAGGATGAGATTGCTTATATATAAGACAGGGAATATGAAAACAGCAAACCGTAACTGTTTCTGCGACATTATAAATGGAAACAGCAAGAACATATTATATTAAATGCATTCGATGTGTCGTACAAATAGAAAAACTGAAGTAGGCTTTTGGATACAAATTCCTATCCTATTCTCGGTTATTTGATATGAGCGACTAACCTTATTACAAAACCATATCAATAATTAATTCCCTATTAAAAACTACGGAATTTTTTAATTAACTGGCACATTAATTGTGTTGCATTATTTTGTGACAGAAGTTCTATACAACTCCGCATTTCGATGCTTATTTTTTTAATACTTTTGGAAACAGCCAAACCCTATTGATTATCTGAGGATTTTTTTTTATTCGTATTGTTTTTTCCTATTTCATTATTTTCTGATTTATTCTTAAAGGGATAAATTGAGATAAAGCAGCTAACAGCGAGCATAAATCTCAACAGTAAAGTCAAGTTAAGTCTGGAACATTAACTGGTTGATCAAATTGCACATTTGCCTATTTACGCTTAACAACAGGGAAATCTGATCTTATTCCTTTCATTTGTTCCCATTGCTGTAAATTCTATCGTTTAACAAAATTATTTTTTAATTTAGCAAAAAAATTAAAAGAAGGCGAATTTATTTGCTCTTATGTGCGGAAGAAAATATATGGAGGCGAATAACTTTAAAACTGTAATGAACGCAAAAGAAAAACTGCATTTAAAAGTCTGGACTGCCTTTAAAGAAATTGGAAACCAGAAAGACAATAATTATGAAAATATAAGTCAAATTACGTTGAGAAAATTCAAAGAACTCTTGTATAATACAAGTCTGGAGATTAATTTTCCAGATTCGTAACTTAATTGTTTTCTTCGATAATCTACAATCAATGAGTGGAGAGCAAGTGAATGTTTCTAACAAGGTATAAAGTAAACGGAAAAAAAGATACTGAAGTCAATGGGATGCAAATATGGCGGAAAATTCTCCAAAAAAAGAAAGAAAAAAAAGACAAAATGAAGAGAAAAAGATACGAACAGAACTTTTATTGATGAAAGGTTAAGAAAATACAAACATTTCGATTATAAATAGGAAACCCAATATTTATCCTAGCGTTCATCGCAACAATACTGAAAAACATTGGAATTGTAAGTACATTTTTATTTTACTTTCACTTGCACCTTTAACGTTACCACACAGGGTTTTAACGTTGTAAAGCTAAACACTAATAGAATTTGCAAAGAAAATAGTATATTGGAATAGTAATACTGAAATTTGCACACCAAAGCCACCTTAAATTATGAAAAACAGTAAAATATATACAGTGAGCCACAAAATTGAGTATACACCTCTAAAACTTTTAGACTTCTTCCAATTACAAATTAAATATTGAATTAAATAGATAAATTTTTTCATCCTAGATACTTTAACCTCTGCTTTACCATCCTATAATAACACAATTCTATAGTTAACTTATTTATTACGAAAAAAGTTAAGCGATTCGAAGAAAAGATAGAAAACCATGCCACAAAATTGAGTATACACTTCTTATATTTGTAAATTATGACACCACTTTTTTTAGTTTCAAATTTTCTTTAAAGAGTTTCAGGAGTAGCTGCTGCTTATAACACGTGCTATTGCACTTCAGCGCTTTTAAATAGTATTTTTTCTCATTAAAAATCGTAAAATGAGCTCTCGTAGAGAAACTACTGAATCTGAGCGTTTATTGGTTGTAAAATGGTCGAAAGAGAGCAAATCTCTTCGAGAAATCACTTCTTTGATTGGTGTAACTCATGGTTGTGTCCAAAAAATACTACAGAAGTATAAAAACTGGATCTGTGGCCAATATTCCTGGAAGCGGACCTAAAGAAATCCTGAGTACTACAGCGAAGAGTAAGATCATTCACTCAGTAAAGAAAGATCCGAAGGTGAGTGCCTCTAAACTAGCTTTATCGATGTGATCTACTCAAAGATCTCAGTTGAAACAATTCGACGTACCCTTCACCAATATGGGTTTCATGGCCGTACACCAATACGAAAGCCACTCATCAAGTATGTGAATAGACAAAAAGAGAGTGATTTTCGCCAAAGAACATCGTTTAAAGCCTATTTTATTTCTGGAACACTGTAATATTTTCTGATGAAAGTAAGTTAAATCTTTACGGAAGCGATGGACGATTTAAAATATGGAGAGAAGCTGGGAAAGCACTGGCACCTAAACACACCATTAAGACAGTCAAGTTCGGAGGTGGATCTGTCCTCGTTTGGGATTGTACGTCAGCTAGAGGAGTTGGAGAACTTGCTTTTATTGATGCTATTATGGACAAACATGTATATTTGGGGATTTTAAATGATAACTTGAAAAAAAGTGCAAGTAAGTGGGGGCTTGGGTCAAGCTTCATATTCCAGCAGGATACCGACCCCAAGCATACAGCTAAGATTGTGCAGTTATACTTGCTGTACCATTGCAAGAAGCAATTACACACTCCAGCCCAGTCTCCAAACCTAAATGTCCTCGAAAATTTGTGGTCGCAATTAGAGAAAGCTGTACATGAGCACAAAAATTACAAGAAAGGAAGTTCTGAAGAAGGTTCTGAGAGAAGAATGGGCTAAAATTTCTGTTGAAGCCACTAAAACACTAGTAGAATCTATGTCCAGAAGATTACAAGCTGTAATTCAAGCAAAAGGTTATGCAACAAAATATTAATTTGTACGTTAAAAGGAAATTAATAAAGGTGTATACTTATTTTTGTGGTGGTGTTTTTCCTCTCGTCTCAGATCTTTTATTTTTTTTTTTCGTAAAAAATAAATAAACGTAACAATTTTATAAGTATAGTACGGTAAAGTATAGACTAAAGTATATAAGGTAAAAAATTCAATCATCTTAAAGCAATATTTAATTTGTAATTGCAAAAAGTCTCTAAGTTTCTAAGGTGTATACTCAATTTTGTGGCCCACTGTATATATTTTTGGTTGTCCTGTTTAACTAATAAAATTCTCGTAAGTGCAGATTACAGTTTTTGTACGTTAATGGATGATTTAGTAATTGGGAATTATAACATTAGAAACTGGAAAAAGTTACTCCTTTTTCCTGTTGTAATTTAAGATTAAGAATACTTCTTTGCGAGTAGTAATTATAATTTTAGAAACTACGTTTTTGTTCATTTAATACTGGAGGGGTTTAAACCAGCTACAAACATTTTTGAAAATTTTTTTTCTCGAGTATTCTTTAAAATAGCAAACTAGAAGAAGGTTCGATTTCTACCAAAACCGATTTTATTTTGGAATGAAACCCAAGGAAATTAAATCTGCTTATAATATAAGAACCTCTCCATTAATTATTTGTTTTCGGAAGTTTATTTTTAATGAAACAACAGTTACAAAGTTGAAGTAAATTTTTGAGCCCTTGCTTGTGTTTTGGGAGATTGTTAAAAATGTGATTACGATTTAATTTTTGATTGCAATGTGATTTTGATTACGATGTGAGACGATTTAATCCAATTTTTGTTCAGTTTATTAGAAGAAGTTTGAAAAGTTAGCGGTGATTTCTTTCTTAACTAAATAAATCTCTAATTATAAATGAATGGTTATTTATCTAATGAATTTAATTTTGATGTTGTTGTGAACAGGATTGATATTTTGTTATGCGAGGACTAATATATACATTTTTTTTAAAGAAATTGCCTTAACAATACGCAATCTCACGCAATATTTGATATTTCTTTTCAACTCATTAATTTTTAAATGACGCTTAGGAAAATGCATTTAATAATCACTTTTCATATTTTCCACAAAACCTAAACTAGAAATGTAAGATTAAGCATTTTCCTTTAAAATAGTTATTAAACTGATTTAATTTTTATCCCAAAATATTTTTAATATTAAATGTTTTATAAATTTCTTATAATCAAAAATTGTGTCAATTTTCTGTAATATAATAATTAAACTTGTTGTTTGCAATTCTAATTTTTTTTAAAACATCTATAACATTTCTTAAAGTTTTTAAATATCACGAATGTCTAGTGAGGTTTTTTATTCAAGTTCGAAGGATAAAAATCTCTAATATTTTAGAGATCTAATCTTAAGTACTATAAAGGGATAGAATTTCACGAAACGTCTTTACTAAAATTAGCCTTTAATTTTACCGTGGGAAAGCAGTTGTTTTTCCAATAGTATGAAATGAAATAATACTATAAGATTTTATATCGGATTATTTGTAATAGTAGATTAAATTAACAACAAAAACCACTATGATCACTTATCTCAACCTACTTCGTCTTGATCTCTATGTATTATAGATAGATGCCGATTTAAATTATATATATGTGTTTAATTTTAGTGTGTATTGTTCATTTTTTTTAAATTTTGTGTATCAACATTAATTTTTTTTTATTTTCTTATGACTATGCTTGAAAAAAAAAATATTTTCAATATTTGTTTTCTAACTTCGGCTTAGAAATCCCGATAAAATGATTTTATATGAAAAATAATTTCAAATTTTTGCCATTTCTCACCACAAGAAGCTATTTCACACCCTATGTTCATACCAACATAGGAATGAAAAAAGAACTTTAATAAAATAAGTTTCCGTGAGATCGATATAGTAGTTAAAAAGAAAAAAATGACGCATATTCTTAAGAATTTTGTAAAATGAATGTTATTACAAAAAAAATTAATTTGAACGCTGAATAAAAGATCGATTTTTTTTTTTTTTTTAGTTATAAACAGTATTTTTCAATCCACGTATAAATTGAAATAATTAAACGTTAATATATTTTGGGAAATTAAAAATTTTCTTATAATAAAAAAATTTCCATCCAAGTTATATTGCTTTTATATAACTAGTTTTTCTCACAATCTCTGTATCAGTGCTAGTAGTGCTAAAAGGCTTCAGAGAAAGCGTCGTTTACACAATCAATAATCTCGGCTACCACCATGTCATTTGTAACGATCTAACTACTAGAGTTACAAAGCCCTGCTCTAGTCATTATTCAAACTCAAATAACTCTGTTAACAGAAGTTAACCAAAACTTTAATCGGTCCCTAATGGTAACAGGAAAATCTATACTGCAACTAAAGCATTATCGAAAGATTGGGTTCAGAGTAATTAATTATCAGTGATTTGTGATTAGGAAAACGTTGCAACAAAACTCAATTGTTTGAATTTTTTCAAATTTAATCAATGGGAAGATATTGTATTTTTCTTTAATTTACAATATATTTAGTCTACAATTTGGAGTGTTTTAAATTAACGACAAACATCACTATGATCTTTTTTTTTTAAATATACACAAATAATTCAAAATTTCCCTGTCTCTATATAGTGTAGATATATAGCGATTTAATTAATATGATATATCTGTTTTCAATTTTAGTGCGTAAAGTTCAAAATTTAATTTTGTGTTTCTATTTTAATTCTTTATTCTCCTATGAATAATACGGCTAAAAAAAATATTTTTTTATATTTTTCTCTAACTTCGGTTCAAAATTTCTAACATATTCTTATAAGAAAAATAAATTTTTTTTTATTTATAACAGTATTTTTCAATCTATGCGGGAATTGAAATGATTAAGCATTAATATATTGTAGAAAATTAAAAAGCTTTTCTTATAAAAAAAAAGTTATATTGCTTTATATAACATTAAACGTTTTTCTCACAATCTCCGTATCAGTGCTATTAGTGCTAAAAGGCTTCGAGAAAGTGTCGTTTACACAATCAATACTCTCGGCTACCACCATGTCATTTGTAACCATCTAACTACTAGAGTTACAAAGCCCTGCTCTAGCCATTATTCAAACTCAAATAACTCTGTTAACAGAAGTTAACCAAAGCTTTAATCGGTCTCTTATGGTAACAGGAAAATCTATATTGCAACTAAAGCATTATCGAAGGATTGGGTTCAGAGTAATTAAGCGCGATTGAGTAATTAATTCTCAGTGCTTTGTGATTAGGAACACGTTGCAACAAAACCTATTTGTTTGAATTTTGTCAAATTTGATCAATGGGAAGATATTGTATTTTTTTGTAACTTACATTTAGTCTTCAATTTGGAGTGAAAATTTAATTCTGGAGTTGGACTTCTTAAATTGAAGATCTCCGTGTATAGATGTGAATTCATTGTTTATTAATAATGTAAATTGTAATTTTTCTAAAACTATAATTATTTTGTAAAAATACTCTTTTTTAAAAATTTAATTAAATTGTAAGCGAATTAATATTTTATATATTTTTCTCATTGGTAATATAAAATTCCATCCCGAATACAATTATTTACAAAAAAAGGGTAAAAAGGGACAAATCTTTTAAAAATAATTTTTATAAATTAATATTGAAACGATTTAAGTTTAAATAAACATAATTATTCTTATATTAAGAGTTAGATCTATTGGTTGCAAAATTTTGAGATGAAAAGATTAATTTACACTCAGTGATAAATCGCGCATTACAAGGAATTGTAAGAAAATCATAAAACCGATGTGTGATATAAATTTAATGTAAGCTGTAGATTATAAAATCGGAGATAAAGTATTACTCACTGCAGTGAAAAAAAGGGGAAAAAAACGTGGAAACAGAATTCTTTTTGACTGACTACTTCTAGTCCCTCTGTAGTTGTATAACAAAAGGCTTGATGGCGTAGTATATCTACTGTATATCACATATAACATTCTATAGGCTGTTTATTACAAGTTTTTATAAATGGATTCCTTATCTGTAGTTGTCTTAATAAGGCTCGTGATCCGCATGTGGATTTCTAAAGAACATATGTATGAAATATGATGCATCCAAACTGTTCAATGTTCAAAAACAAGTAATATAAAAAAAATGTAAGTCAATTCCTACTTTTTTTAACTATATTGCAGAAAAGTCCTTTACAAATAAAGTTGAAATTTTGCTTTTACATCTGGCGCCATCTATTATCAGATACATGCAACTTAAATGTAAAAAAAAAAACTAAATTAATTAAATTTAATTACTGAATTAATATTTTTAAAAACTGTATAAACATCAAGTGTAATCCAATATAAGTTTAAAAAAATATATTTGAACTTGAGTGGACGAATAAAAGTATTTTATTAACCATTGAAAATTTAAACAAGATATATATATAGAGAGAGAGTGTGAGGTAATAGAAGGAATTGAAATAAAAAAAAATGCACAAAAACAAAAATGAAAAAAATTTAATAAAAAAAAATAAAAAAACTTTTTCAAAAAATACTGTTCCAGTTTTATGAAACAATTCTCAAAAGAAATTATATAACATATTGCGAATGTTATGTATATACCGCAATTTTGGCTTTTGATTTGTTAGGATATTTTGTTCAAAATTAATTAAATTCAGATCAATTAAAACAGATTAATAATAATTATTACTAAATTTCATTTGTGTATAAAAAAAACCCTACGAAGCATTAAAAATGGAGTGAGCTTCAGTGAATATTCTTTTGTTTCAAATTAATTTCATTCTTGAGTCTGTTTCCAAAGCTTAATATTCAAACAACCATCCTGTAGTTATTTGTATTACCTTCATTACCTGTATTTATCCTAATATATATTTTTTTACTTTAAGGTTTTAAAATCCATAAATTTGTTAATAATATATTATTCTAGTGTGTGCAACTTGTATGTTTGATATGTAGCTATAATTTCGTATTCGGTTGAAGTTCAAGATTTTAGTAAGACACACAACGTGAGAGAATGTT
Organism: Caerostris darwini; assembly: GCA_021605075.1. NCBI lineage: Eukaryota > Metazoa > Arthropoda > Arachnida > Araneae > Araneidae > Caerostris > Caerostris darwini. The sequence goes on from BPLQ01009984.1 coordinate 26,214, forward strand.
TCAGAAGAGAGGTCTTTTATGAAGATTTTAAGTTACTTATGGAAGCTGAATTAACTACATGCTAAGCCAAAAATAAGTTTATCAAAGTGCATTAAATTGCGGTGACAAATTTAATGAGAATGATACATCTAATAATATATAAAATAATACATACAATAATAATACATCTGTGGACAATATCTTTTAACATGTAACAATTTATTTATTGTAAGCTTTGTTCTAGAATCCACTGCTATTAGTAACATAGAAAATAATCGATTTTAATACATAGTAGCAGAAGTACTTGTATGGGGATAGTTTTAAAGCATATTGGCTTAGGTTTGAGATAAATTGGCTCATATAAGAGATTATATTATATCGGCTTAGATATAACCAATAAATAAATCGTGCAGACTAACTCCATTACCTCAAATATTGTGCTTAAGAATATTATAAACAGTGATTTATAGTGGCTTGAACTAATCAGCATTTTATTTAAAATTTATATGCAGCGACATACTAATGTCATTTAATAAAAGCCATTTTAAGTTTCCAACATTATAATTTTATTTTAAGTTTATCGCGTTTGGCATAAATGATGTTTGCAGAAATAAATATTAATTGTGTGATGCTATTATCCAAGGTAAATAACTTGAAATAGAAATTACGAAGGAGTGAAATTTTAAATGAAATGCTATTTTGCACTCGGTTGAAATTTCCAAGCTAACTAAACACAGACACATACATGATTGTAACAAAATATGCCACGATATTTCATGAAACTATCTGCGAACGGTTATCATCGCTAGTTTGATATGCAAAATGTCATTCTAGATTGTCATCGCAAACATTCTAGGTTACTTTTACCTTTAGATTTTCGCAAAATATATCGCAAAGTATTTCGCAAAATGTTTTAGAAATGATTGCATGCTTCTATTTAATTATTTCTTCAATAATACTTAAAATTTAATAATTTAAAATTAATAATGAATTTAATTAATTTTTTATTTAATTTTTTCTTAAAATATTTTTCTTTGCATAATAATTTTTCCTAAAAAATAATTCCGTAAAATTTTTATCTTTATTTAATTTAGCATTTGAAATGTTTTCTTCAGCAAAATATTTTAGTGGTAAATGCGAAATCGTAGAACACCTGCCACTATTTTACAATTTAAATGCGGTTGCCAACGACAGCGTTTTTTAATATTAAATTTGCCACGAAATTGCAATTAATATTTAATATAGTTTTTAAATTAAATTTGATATAATATCCGAGTTATTTCAAATCTACAATTGCGTTGTGTGTTAATCGATTTCCAATCGATATTATTCAAGATGATTTTCCTGTTTCTGATATAATACTATCCAACACAACCTCGGAAGAAAGGGAATGAGCCAATATTAGCAATGTAAGAATGGAATAAAATAGTATTGTGTAAATATTAGCTATTTCAGTAGAAATGAAGGATGACCAGGCATTATAAATCTAGTTCAAACCTCTTTCGTTGATTGAGTTTTGAAATTGACACCAGAAACTAAGTATTTTAACGTAAGGAAAGCAGCTTGGGTACTATTTTCAATTTTTGGCACAACATATTCCTATGATTGTTTATAATCAACTATGAAGTTTGAGTCAAAATATCACACGCAATTAACCAATCAGCAATTTAAAAAATGTTTGTACACAGCCTTTAGAAATTAACCACCAGATATTTAAATTTATCAAAGGAAAATCGATTGAATTAAAATTATGATATATATATATATATTTTTTTTTGTTAATTTTTTTCAATTGCATTTATTTTTAAAAATATCTTTGCCTATATTTTTAATTCATATTGTCTATTTGATTTTTAATTTAGTTAAATATTAGCTATTGTATTTTATCAAAAATTAGAAACATTACTACTAAAAGAAACATGAATCCCAAGAGAAATATTGAACTAGTGTGAAGTTCTGGTTAATTTTAAATCATCCCACCTCTGCGCTTAGATTGAAAATGTAGCCACGTTGGCAATAAGATTGGTGAGGTGTTTACAATGCAAAATTGTATTTCTTTTATTTTGAAAATACCCAAAAAATAAACACGCAGCCGTTATTTTGTCTTGTTCCTAATGGGAGAAAATAATTATGGAAAAAAATTTATATAACTTTACAAGCCCTACTAAGACATAAAAGAAAAGGCTTTAACATTTGTGGAGAGTTGGTTGAGAACATCTGTAGTAACTTGGTCAGATGTGTTAAGCCCGGTTGTAGGTAACTAGTCGTAATTATTGCTACGATTCTACTAACCCCTACTTTGGAAATAATTATTTTGCTGTCTATGTTTTGTTACGTCTTTCATTCTATTTTTAGATATTTTACAAAAAATTTTTTTATTTTTAAAGTAAACTTTACTTTGCTGAATAAAATTACTTTTCTTTATTTTGTTGAACCAAATTATATACATATTATCAAAATATGAGTTTAAACATGATTAATTTTCAGTGTAATTATAACTTTCGTTAATCACAGCTTCGAACAGTTATAATTTAGTGTAATTATAACTGTTCGAAGCTGTGATTAACGGATTGTATAAAGTTAGGTAAACAATTATTAAATTCAGTTAATGTTATATTTGAATCACATTTTTCTCAGAAGTTACACTATTCATTGAAATTTTTGTTTAAACTAGTTGATAAACTCTTTTTCTGATAAACTTTAAGTAAGGATTTTAAATTTAACGTTAAAAGAAAGCTGAAATTTTCATGTATATATCTTGCTGTGTATGGTGTTAATTTTGCAATTTTTTTGATATGTATCTTTACAAAATATTGTAATATTTTGCATTTGATATGTGTAGAATTACTCAAAGAGAATGTATCATTCAACAATGTATTTTTTATAAATTTTCTTTTAATTACTTTTATATTTCCATACATAAATATATGTTTTACTTAATTTATTTACTCTATTGATCCTTTTAGATTGTGAATTTCTATAAAAAAAACTCCGCTAAAAATCAATCGAATATTTTTAAAGAAATTTTAGCATTTTCTGTGATTGTATCTAATATTAAATTAACTGCTGCTTTAAAGATAGATAACATATAATGTAAAAATATTATATGTCTTATAAAAAGGAATGATACATCTTTGAAGGTCATACAGAATATTATAATTTTTTTCGATATATTTAAATGATGGATTTGCTTACAATATCTTCTATTCTTTAAGCAGCAGTAGCTTTTGATAAACTGATATTTTCAAATAAATTATCAGTACATTTCTACTAGTGCTTTAATGATCTAATATTTTATTGATTTCCCATCATTAAATAGTTTTTCATGTTTTTATGTTGTGTGCTCCATTTTAAAAGTAGCTCCGGTTGCCACTTTTTGTTCGCTATTGACTTTCTTAAACTGAGGAGATTTTTATCTGCACATTCAAGATTACAATGTTTCTTATCGTAATAATTTAAAGAATGTCTATTGTCATAATGCCGTTATTTTTCCCTTTTCTTTTTATTCTTTAAGAACGATTAATGAAACATCATATTCTTACTCAATTACGAAAGGTTGATTACTTCATTCTTCTCTAAATTATTCTTCGAGAAATTCTCAGTCGAATTTTTCTCAGCCAAATTATCAGTCGACAAATTCTCATAAAAAAGTAGCCAAAAGTGACCTTTAGCAGCTGATGGTTATTATAATCTTTAGTATCTTAGTTATAGCCGTAGTAGAAAATAACCATATTTATTTATTTCATTTGTGTAGTTGGCTGCGGCATACTGGTTATGCTTGATAATACTTTGTGAAAGTCAATGTGGTTCATGGTCCAATAAATAGAAACTTCAGAATAGAGTATGGTATTTCCCGAGGGAAACGCTTAAAATAATTTTTGGAATAAGAAAATTCTTAAAAAATCCATCTTAATTAAGATATTATATTTAACTAAGCCTTACAACAATGTGATAACATACTTTTATCATGTAACAACTAAAGTATATATCGTACGAAACTTTTGCTGCAAGACTATGCTATTAAATTTCATAATTTATCTTTCCGTACAGAAGTAAGTGCATCCTGTCCAAGGAGGAAGAGAAACAAAGGAGAATGATATAAACAGTAGTAATTTGTGTAACGTAAGAGAAAGCATAATGGGAAGTATGACTTTTTGTCAGCTATGATGACTTCTACACACTTTATTCATTATATAAGAACACTATCAGCGTAGAGCTTAATGGGGTATTTCCCAATAAAGTATGACATTCCACAGGTATTTAAAGTATACCGCGAGTATGGTATTCTACTTAAAATAATTTTAGGGTACGAAAATTCTTAAAATATTCTGAGTGATAAAAATTGTTCAAGGTAATTATCTTTTTTAACTATATCTTAAAATAATCGTATAATAACATTCCATCATGTAACAAATGTGAAATATTTTAATAATATTAATTTTAGAATACGAAAAAAAAATTCTTTTAAAATATTGTGAGTAAAAATTGTTCAGGTAATTATCTTTTTTAACTATATCTTAAAATAATCGTATAATAACATACTCCATCATGTAACAAATGTGTGAAATATTTTAATAATAATAATAATATTGAATAATTTTTACGAAAACTTAAAATATTGTGAGTAAAAAATTGTTCAGGTAATTATCTTTTTAACTATATCTTAAAATAATCGTATAATAACATACTCCATCATGTAACAAATGTGTGAAATATTTTAATAATAATAATAATATTGAATAATTTTAGAATACGAAAATTCTTAAAATATTGTGAGTAAAAAATTGTTCAGGTAATTATCTTTTTAACTATATCTTAAAATAATCGTATAATATACTCCATCATGTAACAAATGTGTGAAATATTTTAATAATAATAATAATATTGAATAATTTTAGAATACGAAAATTCTTAAAATATTCTGAGTAAAAATTGTTCAGGTAATTATCTTTTTAACTATATCTTTTAAAATAATCGTATAATAACATACTCCATGTCATGTAACAAATGTGTGAAATATCTTTTTTTAATAATAATAATAATATTGAATAATTTTAGAATACGAAAATTTTAAAATATTGTGAGTAAAAAATTGTTCAGGTAATTATCTTTTTTAACTATATCTTAAAATAATCGTATAATAACATATTCCATCATGTAACAAATGTGTGGAATAATTTTAGAATACGAAAATTCTTAAAATATTGTGAGTAAAAAATTGTTCAGGTAATTATCTTTTTAACTATATCTTAAAATAATCGTATAATAACATACTCCATCATGTAACAAATGTGTGAAATATTTTAATAATAATAATAATATTGAATAATTTTAGAATACGAAAATTCTTAAAATATTGTGAGTAAAAAAAATTGTTCAGGTAATTATCTTTTTTAACTATATCTTAAAAAATAATCGTATAATAACATACTCCATCATGTAACAAATGTGTGAAATATTTTAATAATAATAATAATATTGAATAATTTTTGAATACGAAAATTTTAAAATATTGTGAGTAAAAAATTGTTCAGGTAATTATCTTTTTAACTATATCTTAAAATAATCGTATAATAACATACTCCATCATGTAACAAATGTGTGAAATATTTTAATAATAATAATAATATTGAATAATTTTAGAATACGAAAATTCTTAAAATATTGTGAGTAAAAAATTGTTCAGGTAATTATCTTTTTTTAACCATATCTTAAAATAATCGTATAATAACATACTCCATCATGTAACAAATGTGTGAAATATTTTAATAATAATAATAATATTGAATAATTTTAGAATACGAAAAATTCTTAAAATATTGTGAGTAAAAAATTGTTCAGGTAATTATCAGGTAATTTCTTTTTAACTATATCTTAAAATAATCGTATAATAACATACTCCATCATGTAACAAATGTGTGAAATATTTTAATAATAATAATAATATTGAATAATTTTAGAATACGAAAATTCTTAAAATATTGTGAGTAAAAAAAATTGTTCAGGTAATTATCTTTTAACTATATTTAAAATAATCGTATAATAACATACTCCATCATGTAACAAATGTGAAATATTTTTAATAATAATAATAATATTGAATAATTTTAGAATACGAAAATTTTAAAATATTGTGAGTAAAAATTGTTCAGGTAATTATCTTTTTAACTATATCTTAAAATAATCGTATAATAACATACTCCATCATGTAACAAATGTGTGAAATATTTTAATAATAATAATAATAATATTGAATAATTTTAGAATACGAAAATTCTTAAAATATTGTGAGTAAAAAATTGTTCAGGTAATTATCTTTTTAACTATATCTTAAAAATAATCGTATAATAACATACTCCATCATGTAAAAAATGTGTGAAATATTTTAATAATAATAATAATATTGAATAATTTTAGAATACGAAAATTCTTAAAATATTGTGAGTAAAAAATTGTTCAGGTAATTATCTTTTTAACTATATCTTAAAATAATCGTATAATAACATACTCCATCATGTAACAAATGTGTGAAATATTTTAATAATAATAATAATATTGAATAATTTTAGAATACGAAAATTCTTAAAATATTGTGAGTAAAAATTGTTCAGGTAATTATCTTTTTAACTTTATATCTTAAAATAATCAAATGTGAAATATTTTTTAATAATAATAATAATATTGAATAATTTTAGAATATAAAAATATAAAAAATATTTCCATTGTAACAAATGTGTGAAATATTTTAATAATAATAATAATATTGAATAATTTTAGAATACGAAAATTCTTAAAATATTGTGAGTAAAAAATTGTTCAGGTAATTATCTTTTTTAACTATATCTTAAAATAATCGTATAATAACATACTCTATCATGTAACAAATGTGTGAAATTCCATCATATGTTTCTTTTAAGACTATGCTATTAAATTTCATACTTTCGGTAAAGAAAGAGAAGTTAAGGGTATCATGCCCCACAAGAGAGAGAAACAAAGAAGGATACAAACGGTAGTAATTTGCAAAACGTAAGAAACAGCATAGCTCTTAAGGGAAATATGATTTCTTTGTCAGTTACGACTTCTACACACTTTATTCATTATATAAGAACACGAAGCATACGAAATAAATAAATTCTTAATGAAACCTCTTCATCTGCGAAAAAGAGAAAATATGATTATAATTGAAATATCAGTGAAATTTAGTATGCCAATTATTGTATAAACAATAAAAAATGGAAAACGTAACTGAACGTAACATAAGAAGTTTAAGAATTGATTAAGGTTTTGATAAATTTCAAATGAAAAAATAAAAACATTCTTTCACAAAGTAAATAATATACTATAAATTTGCATTCATTCTTTTCAGTTTTCAATTAATTTTTTCTGTGGAATGTGAGATGTTAAATATATTTTTTTCTAGGGGGAAAAAGTAAAGGAATTTATAAAATGTTTTCATAAACCGAAGGCATAACTAAATGATAGAAAAAAAAAGTAGTATTAAATAAAATCATAAATACACTTTTCAAGTGTAATACTCTCCTCTAAAAGTACTTTTTTATAAAGTATATTATTTATATTTTCTTTAACAATTTTTTTTTTGTTTAGACAAAATAACGTATTATGAATAAATTCGGTTTCTTTTGAAAAAATATTTTTTATTAAAAAAAAATTGCGCAAAAATATTATTAGTTTTTTAAATATTCTGTATACTTGCATCAACTATCAATAAATAGGGCTTATTTGCTTAAAAACATCTATAAACACAGTTCCTTCATTTTTTATGGCATAATTATTTATTAGAAACTTATAAAATAATATTTTTTACATTTAAAGATTGGTAAAAATACTTGACTTAAAAAAACTAGTATTGTGAAATATATGTGAAAAACGGTGGTAACACTGCAAAAATATAAATCTGATAACTAAGAATTAAAGTTAAAATTACACAATTTTGCATTAATATAAATCCAAGGAGAAAATTAAACATAGAAGAAAAGTATTGAAATAGGAAGAACTTTCATACCCAATTAACATAGCTAATGGGAAATAAATTTGGTAGGTTTAGCGGGTGTCACTTAGGTGATTCATTTCGATAGATAACGTAAAAGCAATTTAAAGTCACAGTTAAAGTTATACTGCCGCATTACGATATCTCTTATATCTCTTCCAAACCATCTAATTCGTGGCATAAAGAAAAAAATAAAATCTTTGGTACAATTTGTATCACAAAGAAAATTTGCTTAGTAATGGAATTTTAGTAATTTATTTTGAAGTTTTTTCTAAATATTTATATAAATAATTATTTTTTAGTATTAACATTATTATTGTTAAGAAATTTCCTTTTAAGTTGTTTTCCTCTAATAAAGTTTAGTTTGGTAGTTAATGCACAATAATATATATTCATACCAATGACATCTTAGCTGAAACAATAAAAAAGTGTTTTCAATATGAATTAGATGTCGAAACATGCATATTGAACAAGGGAATTTATTAAAATTATTAATTCATTATTCTTTTAATTCATAATAAATATTTATTCATTAAATTAAGAAATTCATTAAACCATTCATAATACTTATTTTTTCATAATTTATATTAAAATGATTTATTAATGCCAAAATTGAAAAAATAATGTCCCGAGTTTTTGACAAATTTATCCTTTTGCTTTTATTTAAAAAATGCATTCAAACAAAAATTGTAAAAATATTTTCCTAATTATCGTGAACACGTGTGAAATGTTCATATCGATAAAAATTATGTTTAATAATAAATGTATGCAAACACAGCTATATTTACATCTCAGTTGTTCTTAAGAAGCATGCAATAAAAGACCGAGATATGGTGCATACAAACACTTTCTTAAAAAAAAAATTGTAATAACGAATATAAATCTATTGCAATATTTTAAAATCTATAAATTTATAATGTGTTACATTAGAAATATTTTTATTAATAACTGAACAAATAACAGACCAAATATAACTTGAACATGACACACCCTAAAAGGCAAAATAATCACAAATAAGGTTTCAGTGATTCATTTCTTCGAGATCAATGACCTCTCATAAACAAATGAAATGGATGCAATGATCAGAAAAAGAAAAGTAATTAATGATTTCCAAGAAAATAAGAAGAGCAGATTGACATAACATAGAAAAATAAGGTTAAAAATATTAGCTTAATCTGAAAGAAAATGTAATGGTCATATATAAACATTAAAAGGACTTAGAAGAGGCAAAACTAAAGTATATAATTATTAATTTCGTTTATTCAATTGTATAATACCTCAAAAACGCGTTTTTTTAATGAAATCTTTTTTTTTTTTTACATTTTCATCGGAATACATTTCTTATATCAACTTTTTCAATACGATTAAGAATTTGAAACCAGGGATCATTCTCATACTTTGATGAGATTTCAAGTTAAAAATAATACACTCTGTCAATGTTATCTTTGAGTTCCTGTGAGAATAATGTTTTTATATAGGACTCATAAGGTTTCTTTTGGTTAGTTGCTCCACGGTGATTCTTTTTACACTAAGGATAATTAGACAACTACAGTTTAATGTGGATTACGAACCACTAAGAAACTCGATTCGAAAGCCTGTGGTACCACTGGCCAGAGCACTAACCTCCTGGCCATCAGGATGCCGATGCATCGTTTGGGAAAAAAAATTTAAAAATAACAACTTGAATTGATGTAACTGTCACAAACACAAATGAGTCTACTTGTTTTCAAAACAGTAATTACCACGTGTGATTCCAGAAAGAATCGAGGTCAATTCGCTATGCCTCAGTACACTGATATAGTCTGACTTCTGACCACGTATAATGAGACAAGGTAAACATCCGGTTTAACGGAGTAAACGGATTAAACCATTATCTGTTAGGGGAGCCAGTCAGGCATAAGTTGCGCAAAGCTGCTTTGAAAGAAGAAAGTATGAGAACTAATATGCAATTTTTTCATCTAGTTTTTCTTTAAATATCGTGTAAGTTAAAATTTTCATTATTAAAAACGAAATTTTTTTATTATAACTAAAATGACATCACTTTTTTTGAATTTGTCTGATTTGGCAGTTTGTCAATTTTTTACGTGATAGGTTATCAGACTATACATCCTCGTGGCGTTAGACATGCCATGAAGTTAAGAGGTACAATTTAAATGTATTACAATGCCTGATGCAGAAAAAACGTTTCATAAGAATAACTCATGTTACCTGCGTGGTACATATCATTCTATGATTTCATAAAATTGCATATTTTTTGCTATATGCATTAGCATATGGATTACAACTAGGAATATCGGAAGTATCTTTTTAACTTTAATTTAAAATATACTTCTAATATCTGCCACTATATAATCAGACCTGGATTGGAATGGTGGATAGCGCTTTGAGTTTACGGTTCGAAAATTGAGGAGACATCACAAATCGAAGTTTTGGAGTTTGTGCTAGAGCTGCCATGATAAATCTAGAAATCATATTCTCCTTACCATTGGACTGAGTAGAAATCAAGATGATGTGAACATCCAGATATCACAGTTCCTTTAAAACTACAGTAGTTCAATATGGATACAATAAATCTGGCCTCTCTAGATGAACCTTGGGTAACTCTAATTCCACAAGAAGTTAGCCGGAAACTTACAAGTTTTCTATTTCCGATATAATAATTGTTATAAGAATAATATAAATGCATTCATACCGATGTCATTTGGTTTGTTTCATGCGAATGTCATTTTTCAAAAATTAATGAATCAAGCATTTAGATCCCGTAATGATTTTGAGGAAAGTTTGTAGATGACATTACCATTGATCGTCTAAAGGGAATAAAAATCTGTAGCATATTAGAGCGACTTCAGGACTTTTGGAAAATAAAATATTTCGACAAAATGATCTTTTGCGAGACACAAAGTCAAATATTATGGTAGGTTCCAGATAACATGTTTCGTTTCTGAAAAAATTCAAATTATTACGAATTTGTTCGTGCCACAGACGAAACATCTTTGAGATCATTGTTAGGGTTTGTATTCAAAAAATATGTCGTCAGAAAATAACATTTGTATAGATTTGAACAGGAAATTGTTACCCAATGATATATCATGGTCAAAAAAAGCCTGAAAAAGTTTTTCAATTTGGTTACAAATAAGCTTTGCACAGTGACATATGCAAACCTAGATTTGTCAAAATCATTTAATATTTATATAAATGGCTCATTGACGGAAATGGGTGTTTTTTATATAAATAATCATAAAGGTAAATTAAAACCTATTACATTTGTAAGTTAGAAACTAACAGTCATTCAGCCCAAATGGAGGCGAAGTATATGCGGGGATCTGGGAATTGGGGAAAATTGAGATATGGACTCACGGAAACCGAATCTTCCTACACACTGACCATAAACCCCACAAGTACTTAGCGGAAGGAGCACCCAACAATGCTCGATTACAGAAATGGTCTCTGTCTCTCTTTCGTTATCAGATATCAATAGCACGTAGTAACACTGTTACAGATCCATTGTAACGTTCGCATAAAGAATAGAGATGCATAGATATACTGGTAAATTACATATTGTTGCATTTTTTTTTTAATAATTATATTAATCTAAATGATAATATTATTTTTTTATCTTTTATATAGCTTGATATTTAAAAGATAAAGAAAAAAATAATAAGAAGAAACTATGTACCATGTAAGCTGTAGCATATAGGCGGAAAAAATTATTTTAGTAAGTGGGACTTTGAAAAACCCCCACACACTTTGGCTCCAGGTGAAATTGAGAAGATTCGTCGATGTTATGAAGATACTCAGTGCTTTTTATTATATATTATATCATCAGGTTACTTCATCGAGGTTGTTTTCATGTGCAGAACGGTTCAGAAATGAAGAAGTGGAGTAAAAGTGTGAAATCCCGCATTTATAGTTAACAAGACAATTGGTATAATGATGTGTTGTTATATGTGTGTGTTTCACCTAGAGACAAATAATAAATAATTTTAATTCTGATAAACACAATTAACAAGCTGGGATATAAAAAAAGAAAAGTTTTTATTGTTCAAAAGATGAATTGTGTCTTTGTAACATCGACTCATATTTTTTTAAGTAGATGTTTTCAATAAAGGAATAATTTCTCAGGATTGATGATTTCTTTCTTCGACAATATATATTTTTTAATGATGGGTTAAAAACTGTTTTTATAACTTTTTAACATTCTGTATAAATATATTTCTGAAATAGGAGCAATATTTGACAGCAATAATTACATTAATTTCATATTAATATGAAAATAGTTAGAATAAGCCTCGTAACTGATTTACACAATTTGTGTAAGTAAAAAAGGATAAAAAAAAACTATAAGGATAAATTGCAACGATTATTATTGTGTTTATCCTAAATATTTTCAGAGTATTCTAATAACTGCTAGAAAAATTACCTTATATGAGGTTAAATGTACTATAAAAAACATTTTGTTGTCTGGAAAAGCTTAGTTTTACACAAAGGATTACACTTGCATTGATGATATAGTTGAAAAGATACATGCTATTTGTTGGTAATTATATATAATGGATTTTTCTGCTCCAAAGTTAATTATAACAATTAAATTATTCAATATATATATATAACAAAAAATAACATTAATCTTTTTATTTTAAGTTTCGAAAAATTAAGAAATCCAAATTATACTTAAATATACGTCATTAAAATAAATATAGTTTGCCAAACAATCCTAATTAAAGAACAGTCAATTGTTTTGAATTACTATTTTATTTAATTAAACCATAATGCCTGATAACGACTAGTTAATATAAAAATTACTTCACTCCATATCCAAAAGCTAACAACAGTATTTTATACTTTCAACTTAAGTCTTTCAATTAAATAACCCAATTTTCTGATCTAAAATAGCCCAGAAATTTAAAGTGAGTTGTTGTGTTAAGTGCAGACTAAACATTTTGATTTTGGTGAAAATATTTATTGAATTAATTTTACCATTTGGCTCAAATTGCAAGTAATACGGGGCTAAAAATAAATTCAATTTTTTAAAATTGAGATTAAAATCACCTTATTTACAAAATGGTTGAATTTCTTTGTTAAATTATAAAAAAATACTTCCATTTATTTAAAATTTCTTATATTTTTGATCATCTTATAAATGTGAATTTCGTATCATATTCGTTTATTTTGTGAAATATGTCGCAGCTTATGTTTACTATAGCTTTGAGAATAAGCTTCACTAATCTAATATTTAAAGAAATATTGACAATTACAGACAGTATAATTCATAACGGTTATTATGAATTATGATTTGTAGGATTATATAATTATTATTATTATTACGTATGAAAATAATATTGTCTTTATTAAAAGTATGTGGCGTCTCAAAAAAATGAAAATATAAAATAAAAAAAGTGAGAATATAAGTTATTATTTAAAACAGATTAATCTCTTCGGGCAACATGAGAAACTTTCATTACAAAAACTTTTATTTAAAATAAAAGTTTTTTTAAAGTTGATTTTCACTTTCATTTTATGTATGTGCGTTTTAAAACTGTCATGAAATATGTGTTGCTAAGTATAACGATTGATCCATATCAAATCATGTGCTCTATAGTTTATTTTGAACTGTCTGGCTTTCAAAATATAAAGACACGTGTTTCAATATCCTCAAAATAGTGTATAAGGATTATTTTATGTTTATAAAAATTAATTTAACCATCACTTAACAAACTTCTCTCTCTGAAATGGGTAGTCCTTCTTGTAGTATTTGAGCAATTGTTTCTCCATAAAGTTCTAGAATTATGAAATTTTGTTATATTTCTATTAATTTTATTACGCTATTGTATTTGATAGTTCTTGTGTAGATTTTTATTTCAGGGTTGTGATCTCTCCAAGTCTCTTTTCTGCCCAAATGGAATCTCTAAAAGCGAAATATTTAGTAACAGCAGCTGCAATTTTGAATTTTTAAGAAGACTTTGCAAAATCCCTCAAAAGTAAAAAATCGTCAAACTTAACGGAACTTAATACTAGAACCATAAAGTGTAGAATCCATTCTTGTAGTATCCTGCCGGTGGTTTATAGTATCCATTCTTGTAGCATTCTGACAGTCCATTTTTGTAGAATCCAAACTATTTTTACCAATTGGTTCATAAATTTCTCGGGTTATTAAACATTGTTATACTCCGATGTGTAGTCGTAAAGCAAATTATATTCACATATAATAAATTTAAATTCGTGAAAAGATTTCAACTTTTTTTCATATTTATTCTAGAACGAAATCTTGGATTCAACCATTTAATCTTAAATCAAACATTGGGTTAATTTATGAACTTTTTTATTATTGAATCTTTTCTTGATTTTCAAATTCTTAAAATTATTGAAGGAGAGCATATCTATAAGGTGCTAATAAATATAGTCAAATGTCCTTTATTCAATTCAAAATGATTATAACTTGTACTTAATACTTATTGATAAATTATTATGTTAATTGCTTATATGTATTTAATCTAAATCAAAATAAATATTTAATCTACTATTAAATTGGTTATTGAATATTTATTTATTATTAAATCGTTATTAATATTTAATCGTTTATTAAATATTTAACTGTTATTAAATCGTTATTAATAATCAATCGGTTACTTTTCTATTTAATCTAAATCTATTTCATTTAAATCTAATTATAGAGATGAAATTATTTAGTATTATTAAGCTTTTAGTTGAAAAATATTTTTATTTGCAAGAGATTTGCAAAGAACATCACTCAGTTTTCTACGACGACGACGTATCAATAAATCGGCACATTAACTTAAAACTGTGGTGCCTTTTTTTGATTAATAAAATGTATAAGCTATGTGTTAATAATAAATGTTTAACATTATGCTGTTAAAGATCATATCTTATTCACTCCTTTACATTTATTATGTATATTACTAATATAAAACATTATACCATGATAAGGTTTAAGGTACAACGTAATTTTGTGTTCGCTTACATATACAGTGGTGTCTAAAATTAAATTTACATATAACTACGTAGTAACTACTGTTACTTTAAGAATATATTTTATTGGAGTAGTGAATATGATATCCAGTGACTGTTAAACAGTTCAAGGCATACATCGGATAAAAAATCGGGAAAAAAACGATCATTTATAGATGTTCAGAATTGGTGTGTACAAACTGTGTTTCTTATAAGAAAAAATGAAAAATGTTTGAGGATTTTACATAAAACGAATTCTCACAATAATTTAGATGACTGATTAAAATGAAGGGACATTAACAGGAGAAATAACTTGAAGGCGGATATCCTCAAACGAGAATGATCTATTCTTATGATAGCTTATATGTCTGTAGTAGGTGTGTTCCTGTTATGGTACCAATTTAAAATAACGAGTACCAGAAGACTGAAACAGAGCGCCACCCAAAGAGTGCAACGATATATGTGTGCGGTGGGAGAGAGAGAAGGGTTTGATTTGTCGCTCTACGGTCATCTTGGGCACACTTTGGGCTAAACAGACCGGGATCTACAGTTTAACGTGGATCCCGAACCACCTCACAAACATCCCATGCCACCGCCAGAATTCGAACATGAAGCTTGTGGTACCAAAGACCCGAGAGCTAACTTGGCCACCAGGCCAGAGAGAGGGAAGAGTTTATATGTTGTATTGAATTCACGATGTTATTGAAAAGATATAGAGAGTTTTTAAGAAACTAGTTGCTGCGTATAAAACATGAATTTCTTTTACAAAATATATAATATACCAGAAAACGATAGTCTTCATTACCGTAGTCATATTCACTATTCTTGAATTCCACAAAATTGGGGCTCCGTGCCATCTTAGTGATGTGCCGATTCTTGAATTTAGCCTATGCTATTATTTTCCCTCTAACAAAACAAAAATCTACACTATAATGGAAGTGGA
>BPLQ01009987.1:0-35862 GCA_021605075.1 Caerostris darwini
TAATGTAAAATATAATTATACATAATGCAATTTATGAATAGATCATTAATAAATCATTTTAAATTCATAGAATGGAAATTCACTCGAATCCCGCATAGGAAAATTTTAGGGATACATATTTTACATCAATACCAATTTGTTTCAAACGACGAAAATTCAGTTGGGGTGTAACAAAAAGTTCTATATCAATTATAAATACCTCACCTTGTAAGTATGTTTTCTTGATATTTTATAGTGTATAGAATATTTTCTGATATATTCCTTTTGTTTTTCAGCGAATACAGGTGGAGAGAATATGTACATAAATTAAAAAACGGATAATAGGTTTCACTAATTTTTCCGGACATGGGATATTTATGCCATGTCCTTTTCGGTGAGATCACTGGCCTGGTGTCGCAAAGCGCCCAAAATCGGGGTAATATCTCACGGACGAATTTAATATTCTGGGATCAAGAATACCTGAAGTCAACAATGGAAATCGTCCCATGTTCAAGAATTAAACAAAGGAGCAACGCATCCATTACACTGTTTGTACCTCGTCAAGTGTGTGCGTGAAATACTGTAAAATGCCCTGAAACTAATCCAGAAAAATGTTCCAGTGGTTAGCAAAGAAAATTCTTGCAATTTCATGTGAAATATAATTATAGATAATGCAAGCTAAGAATAGATCATTGATAAATCTTTTTTAATTCATAGAGTTGAAATTCACTCGAATCCCACATAGGAAGATTTTAGGGATACACATTTTACATCAATACCAAATTGTTTCAAACGACGAAAATTCAGTTGGGGTGTAACAAAAAGTTCTATATCAATTATAAATAGCTCACCTTGTAAGTATGTTTTCTTGATATTTTATAGTCTGTAGAATATTTTCTGATATATTCCTTTTGTTTTTCAGCGAATACAGGTGGAGAGAATATGTACATAAATTAAAAAACGGAGAATAGGTTTCACTAATTTTTCCGGACATGGTCTATTTATGCCATGTCCTTGTCGGTGAGATCACTGCCCTGGAGTCGCAAAGCGCACAAAATCCGGGTAATATCTCACGGACGAATTTTATATTCTGGGATCAAGAATACCTGAAGTCAACAAAGGAAATCGTTCCAATTCAAGAATTAATGGTAGGAGCAACGCATCCATTTCACTGTTTGTACCTCGTCAAGTGTGTTCGTGAAATACTGTCAAATGCCTTGAAACTAATCCAGAAAAATGTTCCAGAGGTAAGCAAAGGAAATTCATGCAATTTAATGTAAAATATAATTATAGATAATGCAATTTATGAATAGATCATTGATAAATCTTTTTTATTTTATAGAATGGAAATTCACTGGAATCCCACATAGGAAGATTTTGGGGATACATATTTTACATCAATACCAAATTGTTTCAAAAGACGAAAATTCAGTTGCGGTGTAACAAAAAGTTCTATATCAATTATAAATAGCTCACCTTGTATGTTTTCTTGATATTTTATAGTCTATAGAATATTTTCTGATATAGTCCTTTTGTTTTTCAGCGAATACAGGTGGAGAGAATATGTACATAAATTAAAAAACGCATAATAGGTTTCACAAATTTTTCCGGACATGGAATATTCATGCCATGTCCTTGTCGGTGAGATCACTGCACTGGTGTCGCAAAGCGCATAAAATCGGGGTAATTTCTCATGGACGAATTTTATAATCTGGGATCAGGAATAACTAAAGTCAACAAAAGAAATCGTTCCAAGTTCAAGAATTAATGGCAGGAGCAACACATCTATTACACTGTTTGTACCTCGTCAAGTGTGTTCGTGAATTACTGTCAAATGCCAAGAAACTTGTCCAGAAAAATATTCCAGAGGTAACCAAAGAAAATTCATGCAATTTAATGTAAAATATAATTATAGATAATGCAATTTATGAATAGATCATTGATAAATCTTTTTTAATTCATAGAATGGAAATTCTTCTAATCCCACATAGGAAGATTTTAGGGACACATATTTTACATCAATACCAAATGGTTTCAAACGACGAAAATTCAGTTGGGGTGTAACAAAAATTTCTATATCAATTAAAAGTAGCTCACCTTGTGAGTATGTTTTCTTGATATTTTATAGTCTATAGAATATTTTCTGATATATTCCTTTTGTTTTTCAGCGAATACAGGTGGAGAGAATATGTACATAAATTAAAAAACGGATAATAGGTTTCACTAATTGTTCCGGACATGGGATATTTATGCCATGTCCTTGTCGGTGAGATCACTGCCCTGGTGTTGCAAAGCGCACACAATCGGGGTAATATCTCACGGACGAATTTTATATTCTGGGATCAAGAATACCTGAAATCAACAAAAGAAATCGTTCCATGTTCAAGAATTAATGGAATTAGCAACACATGTATTACACTGTTTGTACCTCGTCAAGTGTCTGCGTGAAATACTGTCAAATGCCTTGAAACTAATCCAGAAAAATGTTCCAGAGGTAAGCAAAGAAAATTCATGCAATTTAATGTAAAATATAATTAGAGATAATGCAATTTAAGAATAGATCATTGATAAATCTTTTTTAATTCATAGAATGAAAATTCACTCGAATCCCGCATAGGAAGATTTCAGGAATACATATTTTACATCAATACCAAATTGTTTCAAACGACGAAAATTCAGTTGGGGTGTAACAAAAAGTTCTATATCAATTATAAATAGCTCACCTTGTAAGTATGTTTTCTTGATATTTTATAATCTATAGAATATTTTCTGATATAGTCCTTTTGTTTTTCAGCGAATACAGGTGGAGAGAGTATGTACAGAAATTAAAAAACGGATCATAGGTTTCACTAATTTTTCCGGACATGGGATATTTATGCCATGTCCTTGTCGGTGAGATCACTGCCCTGGTGTCGCAAAGCGCACAAAATCGGGGTAATATCTCACGGACGAATTTAATATTCTGGGATCAAGAATACCTGAAGTCAGCAAATTAAATCGTTCCAAGTTCAAGAATTAATGGAAGGAGCAACACATCTATTACACTGTTTGTACCTCGTCAAGTGTGTGCGGGAAATACAGTCAAATGCCTAGAAACTTGTCCAGAAAAATGTTCCAGAGGTAAGCAAAGAAAATTCATGCAATTTAATGTAAAATATAATTATAGATAATGCAATATATGAATAGATCATTGATAAATCTTTTTTAATTCATGGAATGAAAATTCATTCGAATCCCGCATAGGAAGATATAATGGTTGCTTATTTTACATAAATACGAAATTGTTTTAAACGACGAAAATTCAGTTGGGGTGTAACAAAAAGTTCTATATCAATTATAAATAGCTCACCATGTAAGTATGTTTTTTCGATATTTTAAAGTCTATAGAATATTTTCTGATATATTCCATTTGTTTTTCAGCGTATATAGTTGGAGAGAATATGTACATAAATTAAAAAATGGATAATAGGTTTCACTAATTTTTCCGGACATGGGATATTTCTGCCATGTCCTTGTAAATGTAGAATAAAAATAAATTTCAATTTATTCAATATCTGAATCTTGCCATATGAAATGCTATCAATTTAAAAGTTCAAAATATTTTTTTGAATATATATAATTAGATTTAATACTATATTTAATAATAAAAATGTGCTAAACTTTTTTCACTTTATAATGTAAATACTTAGCATGCAATTATCTTTGTAATTTTACTAATAACATTAATTTCCATAAACAAAGTAAATTCTATGAAATTTGAACATGTAAACTTAATTTAATAATTTATTACACCTATTTCATGTGCGAGCTGTATTATTTTTACACTTAATATAAATTGCTCGAAAACCGTGTATACATACGTGTAAATAATTAAAAGAAAAAAAAAACAATAGTTGAATATTAATTTTAATTAATTATTTTTTTATCTACAAAAATTTATGAGCTATATTTAAGAAAATTAGAAATATAGAGATTTATTTCATTTAGATGATAAAAAAATCTGCACTTTATAAATAAGAATAAATTTTTTTTTCAAAAAATATATAAAATAAACTTTATTAAATGTCCTACTAAATTTCAAGGGAGAAATTATATAATAAAAAATTATAACTGAAGGAATTTAACTTAAAAAGAAATTCCCCTAAAAGTAGGTAAAGAAGTTGTTTTGTAATTACGCTTAAATTAATTAGTCTTAATTAGCTCTTAAAAATAGTTAAGCATTTTTCACAAACATCGAGATTTTTCAATATATTATCAAATGAAACCAGTAATTTTTTTTTTAGTATAAAAGAGATTCAGGATAGTCAATTAATAACACGCAACAAATCTGGATTTATAATATCTTAATCAAACATATTTTGCTATTAAATATAAAATAAATATATTTCATGCTAAAATTTTCAAATTATCTAAAATAATTTTATGAAATCAAAATATATAATTTGTTTAAAATTGTTTGATATGTAAACCGAAATTTAATTAACTTTAATACAAACTGAAATTCCAAAATGCAGTACAGTAAATGTTCTACAAAGATGCATATCTTATATATAAATTGAAAGAGGTTCACCTTTAAAAATCTTTCACTCTTAAATTAGATTCAAACGTTTTCTTGGATAAATTAAGAAACATGTATTTTGTTCAATGAACTAGTAATTTTACTAATTTTTTTTAGAAAATATTCTGGTAAATTTCTTATAACAATTATTAACCAAAGTTTTAAATTATTTACAGATTATTTTATTATTTATTATTCATATCAATAAAATTGTAAAATTTTAAAAATATTTTATCTTATTGTTCATTTCTCATAAGTTACAAAGTAAATAAAAAATATAATTTACACAACTTCCTTTTAAAATTTTTGATGCAATATACAGCTTTTTTGAAAGCTTTTTTTTAAAAATTAAGTGATCTTAAATTGTCCAAAAATGCAATTAATGTTCATTATCAAACCTAGGAAACGTTTCCACTATGAGAGTCAGAAAAGTGTAACATCAAAACACATCTAATAAATACAAAACTCAATTCTGATGTAATTCACTGTACCAAGAAAATCATGCATCTTCTGAACATCACTTTCGAGTATTTACAGTGTACAAATCTCCAGTGAAAATAAGCATCGACAGTTGCACGGTGGATTATCTTATCAAGGTTCACTCGAAAGCCAAAACAAATATTAAACTTTAAAAGCAGTACTTCAAATTTTTACAGTGACAACGAAAATATTAATGTACCAGGCAACTGTGGATTCCTTTGAGGATATTGTGGCAAGAATTTCAATTGAATGAATTGTACGAAAGCAACTTGGACACCAATTTCGTCAACTGCTGTAATACATTAAAAATAAATAGCTTTGTACGTATTATGATTTCACCAATAAATGTGTTTACCTTACAGTTTCATTTTTTTTTACCCTAGAGTTCAAAATTATCTTATATTTCTGGGTAAATATTTGTCATCTTCATGTTTACAGTTACTCCTCGTATCTTGTCAAAAAAATTACAATCATCCAGTACTTTTTTTTACGTGAATTTTTAACCTTTTTATCGTTTATTTTTGTAAATTGTTAGAATTTAAAAACGAAGTCATGATGTTTCTTTTTCTCCAAACATAAACCAAAAAAAAAATTCTTAATATAATATTAATTTTTTTTTCACAATTCAATAAAATGGCATTAATTACTATGCTCCTTAATTGCAAATCGAATAAAAAAAATACATAAATTTGCAAGAAACAACGAATATACTATAAATGCCTTAATTAAACATAAACTAAATATCAAAATTTCACTGCGCATTTTTCATTAGAATTGCTATTACATCAAACATGCAAAGAATATTCAGATTTAACTGTTAATATTAAAGTTCGAAGTGAGTTATCTATGAATTGCTTACAATAATTCTTAATTGATTTATGGACTTCCATTTTTTCTTGAAACGAGTATAAAGAAATGTAAGGAAACTTTTTTAATCCAGAAATGAAGAAAATATAAGAATAACATGTATTAAATTGATTTTCTAAATTTCCCTTTAAGATAATTATTTCTGAAACGTTACTATTAATGGACTATGTTGTTTGGATGGAGTCTACTTTTCTGCTTCTTTAGACGGAACATGATTACTTATGCTCTTTGTTTTGCTAAATGTTTAATTATTAATTAACTCTAGTAAAATCCACTCTACTTAAAGAAGACTATCAATTTTATAAATGCTATTAAACTTTAGCTATTTTTGTTTAATGGGATTTCTTTAAGAGCATCTTCTCTTATAGAGAAGTTTGTGTCTAGACACCATAATTAAATTTTCTTTAAATAGAAGTAATAAAATTAGGTTCTTCAGATATGTCCTCTTTTCAATTCTAACAAAATTTCGTATAACAAGACTAACACAATTTAAACGCAAATAGAAGTTGAGTAAAAAAATCACCTTCATAATAAATAAGAAATAAATCATGACAAATACACAGTATTCCTAAAAACTAATGCTGTATCATAATATGGTATGCAAATGACGTTCTGCTGATCAACGACTGTTGACGTGCTGTCGAAAATAGGCTTAAAAGGCCCTTTCAGTTTCTGCAATTACAGGGTGTTTATAATTAAAATCCCACCTTCAAAATGCTTAAAAAAAAAGAAACACTCATCACAATGAGTTCAAATCTGAAGTGAAGATACTTGATGAAGAGGTAAACAGTATGGTATAAAAAATAGTTGCAAAAAAAAGTTCCTCCGTTTCTTCCCATCCAATTTGGTATGATCTTGCCGTGGTGGATGGAATTTCCACTAACAGTGCCACAATGACATGGTATAATGAAAGTTTTGCGTCTCTAGATTATTATTTATAATTCAGAGTCTCCTTCCTGATGAGTAGATCATATAATGGCAGTTAAAAATATATAGGAAAAGAATTGAGCTGCATAAAAAAAAAATCTGATTGGTCCCCATAACATTGGATTTAAAGTAATACATGCAGTTAGTGACAATAATTCTTTTAACAGCAAAACAATATCATATTCTCCCTATCTTCACAGCATAAAATTTGTTTATGAGTATCCGCATGGTCCTACTGAACTTTATTTTTGCAATAATACAGTCCACATTAGATATTTAATTCTAAATATAGATGCTAAAGGTCTCTGAAATTAAAGGTAACAACATAATTTAGTTAATTTTAAAACAACATCCATTTTTATTATCATAATTTATACATGGTGAAAATTACCAATGTTAAAATATCTTTTAAAAAACCGTATTTGCTAGATCCATACCAAAATCCAAATTTTCTGTTTCTAGTTAACAACTATTTAGACATTTTAAATGAACAAATATTAATATTACACTGAAGGGGAAAAAATGGCAAAACGGGAATATTTACAAAATAAACCTATCTTCCACTTACACATCAAAGGCTTCAACTGAAATGGCTAAATATCGTATAAATAAATTAAAGTTTCTTTCTCGTAAAATTCAAACATACGTTTTAGAGAAATGTTTCGGTAAATATAATATAGAACACATGTAACTACAGAATATTTCGACAAATTTATGAATTGTTGAATTATGAATAATACGAATATTCAAATTGTGGAATTATGAATATTATAAATATTAAAATTGTTGAATTATGAAAATTACGAATATTAAACAAATGTATGAATTGTAGGCTAAATTAAGAATGAAAAAATTATTCCATAATAATGGTTTCAAATAAATATGGATCAGTAACTATACAAATATTAATCTGGGAGATCTCAATTTGTAGGAGGTTAATATCTAAATTAGATATGGAAAAAAGGTTTTGTGAAAGTAGCTGTTTAAAAGATTTCTCTATTGTGTGAGATACTCATAACACGCCAGCGGAGTGAAAAATTTAATGCACGCTTACATGTTAATTGGATATAGTTATGCATGTTATTGGATTAGACTCATTGATAATGACTATTATTATTTAATTTTATTTATGACTCAAATAACTATTAGTAAGCTGGTAAGTTATTATTATCCGCGTCATAACCAGGGAAGAGACAAATTTGGTGTTCCAATGAATGTCTGTGAACAGGTATATATAGGTATTTCAGGTATTTCTTTGATATCTGAAATAACTTGCATATCGCCCTAGAAGTTATTATGTCTGCTTAAACGACATTGTTGAATCAATTGGTTATTCTTTCGCAGTTGCATTTGGTGATATTTACAACCTACTTAATGATAGTTTCTAGATTACACAGAGATAATTGAAGTAGAATTACCTTCGTGAAGATTCTATTGTTTGAATGGGTCCGTGAGTTCTCCCGACTTGAATCTGATTAACCATATTTGTGATGATCTCGTGAAACGTATTGCTTCTGTCCAGCCATTTTATGCTAAATTACATTTAGTGTCTTCGAACCTCGACTATGCTCCAATATATTCTTTATATGCTTCGTAATGTACTCTATATCAGAAATAGTTGGCATAGAATTACAGTCGTGAAGAGTTTATTGAGTGAGCACACTTTCCAGCACGTTTTCAGGATTTGAATCTAGATGGCATATTTAAGACGTTCCCGTGAGACATTTTGCTACATACTAAGTGTGCTGAAATTTAATGCTATTCAATTATGAAAGTATGCTGAAAATCAATGCTATTTAACTATGCAAATATGCTAAAATTGTCATTTTTTCATTGGAAAAAAAATAATAGTTATAAATTCAGCAATGCAAAAATATAATCTTTTATCGCAATTTTTATTTTTTACTAGCAATTAATTTACTGATTTTTTTTAAAGTAATAGTTTGCAAGTATATATTTCAATAAAAATTTGCAATATAAAAGGAATCTTGATTTTCTTGATGAATCATAATGCAAATATTTAAAAATACCTATAATGATAATAATAAATTAAAGTACCAGTGATTGAGATATTATTTTAAAAAATTAAAAGAAGTAATTTAAATGTAAGTGTTAGGTCAGTTTAAATAATAGGTAATTCTTATCAAACATTTCATTCTAATCAAATACATTGAATAAAAGCATATTTACTTATAAAAAGTAAAAAAAAATCATGTTTAAAGAACTGGCAATTAAATATAAATCTTTAACTAAACAATTTTAACCAGAGAGTAAGAGAAACAAAAAATAGTTCTGTTAAACATGATAGTTTATATATATTAGGAGCTTCAAAATTGTTTTTATATAATAAATTATAGCGTTTTCATTATTCTATGTGGGAGAATCGCAAAATTATTTAACAAACATCACAGAATTAATAAGTATAACAATCCAAGTAAACCAGAACCAGTTTAAAAAGTGAAAGCATTTACTTAAAAAAATATTTCCTCAATTTTACTTTCAATGAACACTTTTTAACATCTCGAAAGCAATATCTATTACTAGTATAGACAGCAGTACTACCATCTATGATTCATTTCCAATAAGAAATTCAATTTAATTTCCCAATTCCCTACAAAACAATCTTCCTGCACCGTGCACTGTCAAATATTTATCCAAACGTGCTGAGATGGTTAGTTGAGTAGGAAGCTGTTTCCATTCGAGATAAATGACATCAGACATATCAGTGAGACAGAATTTAATGAATGTTGCACAATTTGAATGACTGCTTTTGAGTAATGAATCTAAATTGTCAGCGGGAAAATAGGTTTTCCTAGATGGACGAGGTCTTCGTTTATTTCTCTCATACACGCCCGCCAACAAACCTCTATTGATGGTTCTCTAAAATATTTATGTAACTGCTTGTTTAATGCATTTAGTATATATTGAAAAGTTGAACAAAATTATTATGTTTCGACAGTTTGACTCAAATTAATAAACATTTAAGCAGAAATTACAAATTCATTTTTATTTAAATGTTAGAATAGCTGCTTGCTAAAAAAAACGAAAATTTTATGGATTTGCACGGATACAATTTAATTGTACGAAGATGAGAATGTACGAAAATGCGAATGTATATATAATTGTAGAAGGTGTGACAGTACGAAGATGATAATGTATAGATAATTGTATGAAGATGTGAATGTACGAAGACATGACTATCGTGATGCTTTGAAAAAGTATCAACTTGGTGGTAATTGTAAAGGAAGGAAGCTAGTATCTGTGTGGTTATATTTTAACTTTAATTTTAATTTAAGAGTTTTCAGTAACTTCAAGTTTCCTTTTCCTAGAAGGTATCACTTTCTCATATATCATTTTGGAAAATCATGTTTATTCATAGATTATTGTACCATCTATCATACATACGCATATATATAATATATGATCATACACTATAAATTAAGTCATGAGAGTTTTATTTCTGATTTTATGTGCCTCATTTAAATTCAAACTGCATTAATTTTTTTTTGTCTGGAATACGAAGTAATAGTTAAGATTTTTATTAAAAATCATGAATCTTTAGATTAAATAAAATTGATAAATTATAATCATTGAACATAAACATGTTTCAATTGAAGTGTGAATCTTTAGTCGTGGCTATTCGAAAGAGGAGGCTAAAAATTATAATTTGTCTTTCATCTAACTAAAAATTCTAGACTGTTTTATTTTACAGGAGCTACCTGTTGGATAACGTGCTTTGTTTCCAAGGAAAGAATGCTTTGTTGAAACTCGTCACTCCAAACCGAAACTTTCCGGAACTGCGACAGGAATATTCACGATAAATGATTAGACAACATGAGTTTCCTAAAGTGAAACTGAAAAAGGAATGCGCGAACAAATCAATTCCTAACCATAACAGTGTTCTATTCAAATTGCAGTGATGCAACTTTAGCTACATAATTCCTAAAACTATAAAGGATCACAGTGTTCTGATATGATGAAATAGTTGCACTCCTCTCATTATTTCTGTGTCCACTGGATGGGTGAGTAACTTTTTTACTATACACAATAATTGTCCTCAAAAGTTCTTTATTTATTTTAATAGTTCATTAAATTGAGTGCTTTATAAAGGCAATACTGAATCTCCCTCAAAACTTTCATTTTAGAGTTGGTTTACTTCAAGGTGAGTGTTCCACATTTGAATAATGATAATTAATTACGAAGAATAAAGTTTTTCCTTCTAATGCAGCTGGCAAATAGACCGTGATCTTTTTATGCCATAAGTGCTGCACAGACGTTACTCACTTTGCATTACCTAGGGGGCGCGTGTCACTTGAAGATAAGCCACGGACGCAGAGTAACAATGCCCCCGCAACGCTCTACGGTCCTTTAGGACCGGGACCTACGGATTAAAGTGGATTCCGAACCACTACAAACACACATGGCAACGCCGGGATTCGAACCCGAAACCTGTAGTACCGAGCGCCAGAGACGAAGAATAAAGTAATGAACTGTATTATTTTTTTAAAATACATTAGACTTAAAGCAGTTTTATTGAAGGGTTATATAATTTTTTATTTAATTTCCAATACGGTACCAAAAATCATTTATGCAATTTTTTTTTGCTAATTAAGTTACTATTATTGTTTACTATTAAAAAAATTTAGTTATTTAAATGACTTAATGCAATGATTTTAATATTATACACATTTCAAAAATGAGCTTATTATTTATTCTGCTAAGTCATAATTAGAAATAAATGTCAATTAAAATAAATAACTTAATGAAAAATGTTGTTATGGCGATGATGTTGTGTTCAAATGTGTTTGTCTTTCTGGGGCCTCATTTGAAGTGAAAATAATGTCTCCTAACTTAGAAAAACAAACAATTTGTTAAAAAAATTCTAGGAAAGTCTATACGGCCAAAGACGTCTACCACGAAAATGAAATAAAATATTTTATCAGAAAAACATTGGAAACTCTCTATGAAAAAAAATCATTGAGTAATTAGAATTTTAATTAAATAAAAATAAGAATATATATATTCGTATTTAAATAAAATAAATCTTTATAACTTATATATTCATGAAATTAAAGATCAAAATATAGTTATATACACTTAAGAGCCAAAACATTATGACCACCTGTCAATAACGAGTTGGCCCACCTTTGGCGCGCAACACAGCTTCAACCCGCCTTGGCATGGATTAATAACACCACTTAATACCAGTTAAATACCACTTCCACCTGATCACGGGCCTTCCAACGTCATCCAGGCGAGTTCATTGCAAAATGTAGGTGTGCGCATAAGGTTTTGGCTCTTGAGTGTATAAATAATAATGTCTCTATGAAATTTAGTATTGTTTGAATCCTATTTTCCATAATACTGATTTAAAGTAAACTGAGATAGATAAAATTCCATACTACCTTTAAAGAAATTGAAATTACTAACATTGAATATATAAGAGATGTTTTTGAAAAATCCTGTATTTCCAGTTCCGAATCTTATATCATTAATTCATTCATTTTGTAGCAACGTAAAAAATAATTAGAAAACAGTGTTTCTCTCTCTAAGCGAGGTTGATTTAAAACATATATTACATCGTACGAGAAATAAGTTAGATTATTTCAAAATCAAAGCAAACGGAATCGTGCTTCAATTCATTACCTGTACCTACTTTTAAATATAAGAAATTTGACAATGACTTTAAATATAATGCAATATTAATTAGATATTCTTGAAATCTTATTTTAACTGTACATATTTTTATGACAGCGATTTCAGTATTTTATTATTGGACTGAAGATTTCATTGAAATGTTACGACTATATTATATGCAGAATTTAGAGAAAATTCTAAAGTTTTCTGCTATTCCTTCCAGATTAAATGACAAACAATTATCTGTTTTGATATAGTCTAAATTAATATTAATAAAATGAATAATGTATTTCATAGAAGTTATTTAATTTTCTATCTGATTTCAGAAAAGTATTAGAAAAACTCAACGTTATTTACGAATTTAAATTAATCTTCTATTTATTTCCAATGAACACATGTGTGTAAATCAAAGTGATGAATTAATCTTTCAAACACTCTTGGTATGTATTTAATTTGATTATTTATGGTAGCATCGCAATGTACAATATTGGCTCTCAAATTCAATTTTATTTTTGCTATTATATGTAGAATTACTTAAAAGGTCTTTCTGAAACAAAATCAAGCTGTTTGAGCCATTAATTATTTCCTATGATCTAATGTTTTATATGAAAACCATAAATATGATTTAGATTGCTTTATGAAATTTGTAATGAGCACTGTAATTGAATAGGTATATTGAATCTCCGTAAATTCCCCAGTTGATATTACGAGTAGCATTATTTATTAATATACTATTGTTCTAAATATTATAATTATTCAATAACAGATACTATTATAATATTTACAAAACTAATGAATATTAATATATTACCAAATAATAATAACTTATTTTATACATTTATTGTATGTTATAACAATTTTTTTATATGAAAATCTTAAAATTGAATTAGATTGTGTTATGCAATTTGTCACGAGACTTAAAATTGAAAAATAACATTAAATCTCTCTAAATGGTAAGCTAGTTGTTATTAACATTATGAATTTGCGTTATATTATTGTATATATTATAATTAGCCCCACCTAATATTAATACTATTTTTCTAGATTTAATGGCCATTGATATAATCTCAATTATGATAACTCAATGTAATATAAAATTATTTATATGATTAAAACAAGTAATAAAAAAAAAAAAAAAAAAAATTAAAGTCAATTCCCTCTATTGTAGAAAGTCCTTTATAAATAATTTTCATTCATTTTTTTAAGTTTATCTGGGGCCATCTATTGGTTGATATATTCAACTTAAATCTAAATAAAACTAAAATTAATTAATTCAATTCAATTACTGAATTAATATTTGAAAAAACTGTATTAACGTAAAGTGCCATCCACTACAAGTTCGAAAAAAATGTATTTGAAACTGAGTGGATGAATAAAAAGTATTTTATGAACGATTGTAAATTTGAACAAGGTATATATAGGAAGAGTGTGAGCTAATAGAAGAAATTGAAAAAGATTCTAGTTAATTATGCCTAAGCTTCATTTTACTCAAGGATTTTAAAATTACTGATAAACCTCTCTCTCTTTATTTGTCTAATTTTATATCATTACAAAATTTTGTTCAAATGTCATAATAAACAAACTTTTTATCTTATATTTCAAAGAAAACATAAATTTTTTTTATAAAAATGTCACGCAAAATAAACATGGCTTTTTATAGTAGTCCCTTTATTTCTTGTCAGTAAACACACTTAATTTTTTTAACTTTATTTTTTCTATGCCAATAAGTGAACTATAAATATAGCAAATAATAAACTAGATTATACGTCTTCTAGAGAATCTTATTGAAGAAACATCCCATGCTTTTTTAGTTAATTAAATGTTTGCATTTATAACTGTTTCAATTTTGTTTAAATCTATTAACTGTTACCAATCTAAAAATCTTTTATTTAGGATAAGTCCTTATTACACAAGTGCTTAAAGTAGAAGATTGCAAAAAATTATTTTCACCAGAAATTAATGCAAAATTAGTTTCCGCATATTGAAATATTTATAATATAATAAAAAAAACCAAAATCCTCTTAAGTTATAATTAATTAAAATAATTAATTATAACTAAAGAGATTTCATATAATTATTTTTATAATATAGTTTTATTATAATTATTTTTTTAAACACCACTCTTTTAGTTATGACAGTAAGAAAAGTGTCAATATTATTGTTTATTTTTCTGTAAGGGAAAGCATGCATATTTCAGATCGCCAAAGATGTTAAAATCTTTTTATTTCGTAAAGTCCATACCAGATTAAGCATGTACTAAGTGCATACTAATATTCCTTTTACAGCCATCAAACATCATTTGGGGAATGAATGAAAATAGATTGTGGGCAAAGAGGCTTTTTCCCTCGGAAGTGTTCGAGAGCTATTGAAACAAATGCCTCAAGTTACAGACGGCGCTCCCAAGAGGTAATCCCCTCATCCACTTAATGGACCGTTCCAGGTAACTGAAAATAAGATTTGCTTTTCTCCCTGAAGAAAGGGAAACGGAATTACTATCATTTACCCAGCCTAAGACTGGATTCTTTTTCTTCTTCTTGATTACATTTTTATAAAAATTTATAGATTTGCTGTGTTCCAAAAAAGAAATTAAACCGTATATAAAAATATTATTTATGTATTGATTTGTTCAGTTAGTATATTCAGAAAACAAGTAATATAAAAAAAAAGTTTTTTTAAAGTCAATTCTTACTTTTTTTTCACTATATTGCAGAAAGTCCTTTATAAATAATTTTCATTCGTTTTTTAAGTTTATTTGGCGCCGTCTGTTGGTAGATATATGCAACTTAAATCTAAAAAAAAGTAAAATTAATTAATTAAATTTAATTATTGAATAAATATTTGAAAAAACTGTATTAGTATCAAGTGACATCCACTACAAGTTCAAAAAAAATTTATTTGAACTTGACTGGATAAATAACAAGTATTTTATGAACGATTGAAAATTTGAACAAGATATATATAGGGAGCGTGTGAGCTAATAGAAGGAATTGAATAAAAAGAAGTGTTTACTATATATATATATATATATATATATATATGTAGTGGTAAAATTATAAGTGTTATATTACTTAAAAGATGATATGTTTCTCTAAATTCATTCAAGTTAAGGCCTTTTGTACTAAGGGCCTCATTACATAATGGTGATAGTTAAATGGTATAGACAATATTATAACGCAAGATTATCAAATTAAGTAATGCAGATACTCCATTACTAAGGTTGAAATATATTATTGTATATACGATTTTACCATATTACAAAAATATCTCCCAATCACCAATTTTAATGTAAGTTTGCATCTCTAAAGTTTTAATTAAGAGCACTTCATTTTAATTTTTTTCCGGAGAACCTGCTAAATCTACTAATAATAAAATGAAAAAGTGATATGATTGTAATTGATATGCACCAAATACTCTCATGGAAAATAAAATAAACCATGTATATGTTGTGCCAACAACTAAAAAGATTAAGATTTATGAGGAATAAATAATTATGTATTATTTGAAATAATATAATATTAGCAAAACAAGATTGTTGAAAAACTAAATTATGGTAAATATTTCCCAAAATCTGTTAAATTCATTAGTTTAAGAAATTAAAAACCATTTTTCTTTGTATTTACTAACCAGACTTGTGGTTTTAACAAGTTAATTTGATCGAAGTTCAACAAGCTTTAAATATCAAGTTAACATATTCCAAGAAACATTTTAAATCTCAAAAATTTCTAAATTAAGTGATTTAAATGAAATATATATTTTACATTTCAAAAATATTAATAAAAATATTGTTATATTTATTATCCATTGCTTTTACAGCACTTTTAGTTAAATTGCATTCATGCAAATAAATCAAATCATTATTTGCTGCATTATACTTAATGCATCTGATTTCAGTTAGTCTTTTGAGTAAGAAATTCTTTCAGAGCAATAAAAAGACATATTTATAAAACATAATTATTTTAATTTTTAAAAACTTTTAAGTATAGTTTTGCGCGTGTGTGTGTGTTTCTATATGTTGTACGGTTTTTAAATTCCTTTTTTTGTGTGTGTTTCTATGTGTTGTAGGTAATCTATATGTTGTTCTTTGTAATTTTTAAAACAATAGAGGACCTTTAGCCATATCCGAAGAAAATTATTTACATAATTTTTGAATATCACAATTATCACAAATATTAATTATTATTAGCCGCAACTTGAACAAAATGGTTTTTTTAATATCATAACAATCATACAGAATATTTGTTATTATGTAACTTAACAAAGATATATTCTTGAACAATGAAGAACTACTTACAAAAATATTAATGAAGGCAGGTTATATTTTAGTATTGCCGGGAAAACTTATCATAGATCATCATAATCATCTAGTTGTTGAAATAGCAAACTTTACATATTCTTTCGCCAAATTACTTTCTTGAACACGTGTAAAATTTTCTTCATTTATATTGATTAAAACTTAAATGTTAAAATGAACATTCATTTTATTCAAAATTTTGCATTAACATAATGATACTGTAAAGTAATGAATAAAAATAAGTAAGCCAGTTGGAAAGAAAAAGAGCATTGCTTTTGCCTCTAGTCATTTCTATATGCTCCATTAGCAGAATTGATGATCGTATGAATATTGAAGTTGAGAAACATTTTTTGTTGGTTCAATTTTAATCCTGACTGAAAATTCGTAATGCATTTTCAGATATCATTTGATGCATTTTTTTGTTCTAGTATCGCATACTTCAAACTTTATTAATAGTTTATGACACGCAATGTTGTCGTAATCAATATCAAGTATTTCTAACGTTTTATTGTAAGAATACTTGGATGTGTTTTAGTAATCTTCATAGATTCACTAAAAGTTCTAGCTTACCGATTTCCGATTTTTTAAATGTTTTTCTATACGTCTCGTTGATTAATTTACTTTATGAATGATAGCTTTTATGCCATCTATTCGCTATGTATTTTTACTTGTTCGTAAACTCTCCAAACCTCTCTGTGAAATTTATAAGAAATGATATGCAATATTGTTTTATACATCATTTTGAAGTTATAGATAAGATAATTTGTGTTGATATACATTTTACATAACAAATTTATGGTATATATTATATATGAAGTTTGAAGGGTGATACTAATAATCACAACCAGAAAATATTTCATTTTTTAAAATAGAATTGTAATAAGATATCATATCTTTACATTTTATTTTAAAAATACAAAAAAATAACCTTATACCATTATGATTTTTTAATATTATAATCTTAAAAATCTGATAATTTTTTTTTTTTTTAATATTTTACATTTTTCGAAACATATTGAAGATTAAAATCAAATCATGTAAGCTTCACTTTTCCCTGATAGTCAATCGAACTTGCAGATGCAACTTTCAGAAAGTTGGATCATACAAAACATTTTGGATTTAAAATCTCTTCAGATTTGCTATTAAATATGGAAAAAAACACTAAGAAGCAGAATATCGTTTCTGAATATGTGGAGACAAAATTTTGGCACTCTTCACTTTTTATGAAAAGCTATTTGAAACCATAATCTATATTCATAATGGAAAAAAAAAAGCATCGATCATATTTTGATAAGAAAAATCCTTTACTTTCATGCAAAATGTTTGAAATTTTTTTTCCATCGAATATTACAGTTTTTAACATATAAAACATATGTAGTGTTAAAAAAAAAATTATTGAATAATTTGAATAAATATTGACATTTTTGGAGGGAGGGGGATTTACAATTTTTATGGCTTATGTAGTATTCTAAAAAGCCTATAGAATTTAATATATACTATTATATGTCTTTTTAGAAAATATATGATCACATTAAAATACATTGAGAGCAAACATTTCTACTTGATGTTATAACAGATGTAAAGATAATAATGAAAAACAAAATGTAAGACAGTTTAGTCATTTTGATAATTAACACCAGATATTCAGGAAATTTTGAATATCTATTCGACACTTAGATGCAGATTTAAATGCTAAGAGGAAATTATGAAGTAAAAGTGAGAATGAGAAATACTATAAGTAAATTCATATTGTCGTTAATTTGTTACAAATTATTGAATTTTATTCAAGGGATGGGAATAATTTATTAGCATATGAAAGAATTTCTTTGCAAGATATATAAATTTAATGAAACTAATTTAAGGCAAACTAGTCATAAAATTGTCATTTTCTTCAATATAAAATAAATAAAATAATGTAATAAATAAATGTATAATGATGTCATAAATAAATGTATAATGATGTCATAAATAAAATAATAATGTAATAAATAAAATAATAATGTAATAAATAAAATGATTTTAGGCAACTAGTCATTTTGACAATTCGCTCAACCACTACAGATTTTTATTGGAGTAAAATTATATTATTTAAAGCAAGCAAAATGCATATTACTCAAAATAAACAAAATGCATATTTGGCCAATGTTCTATGTGAATTGATTCAATGAATACAATGTTAAGAGTATAGAAATAAATATTGAAATAAATTACAAATGTTTACATTTGCTTAAGATGTATGTGAATAAATTGTATTATTGATATTGTAAAATTAAGCATGAAATAAATTCGTGTTAAAATATTTATATTGCTATTTTATAATAATATTTTCTTTTATTTAATTAATATATTTTTTCTTTTTATATTTCTTATATAAATCACAAATTTTGGCTTCTCAATAACACATTTAATATATTAATATTTAATTGTAGGTAGATATGTTTAAAGTATGATTTATCAAAAATTTACGACATAAATCTTTTGGAAATCAGCACATTTTTTTAAAAGAATGTAGATGTTATAGGGCTTTTTTTATCACAGAATTTGAGTTAACAAATATATCTTTTATTGCAATGAGGAATATAAATTCCTATTATTAACCTGGTTAGAAAGTATAAAAATGTAAATGACAGTTGAACCTCTTTAAATATATCAATATGTAATTCAATTTGCATACTCTTCAGATACATTTTATAGTGAATTTTTGAAATAGAAAATTTATTTCTTGTAATTAATAAGCAGTCAGCATATTAACATCTATTCATTAAACGAATATTTAATGAAAAACAAAGCATACATCTTAACTGCTTTTATAAAAATTCAATTTATCATTTTTGTTTTATCTCTGTGCATTCGCAATACTTATTTTTATAAGAACCAGTGTCCATTGCATTAAACATTCTAAAATATATAATACTATTTCCTTAAAAAAGGATATTTTGTATTTTTTTAAGAAGACAGATATCAAATTTTGGTAATATTTATCATAACATCTTAGGTTAAACATCAAGAAAATATACACAATATATATATATATATATATATACACAGTCCAATCACATTAATGTGACCACCGACTACTTTCGACATCAACGTGAAATAACCAATCACAAAAGGCAGGTGGCAGCACATTACAGTGAAGTGCACATAAAGAATTCCACTTAATACCACTCAAATATCACATAATACCACATTCCACACTCCACTTAAAATCAGCATATATATGTGTATATTCTGACTTTTGACAGGTGGTCACATTAATATGACTGGACTGTATATATATATATATATATATATATTGTTATATTTAATTTCAAATAATTTTAATAGAAAAATACTACGTATTTCATTATGACAAAATAAACTTGAATTTAACTTCATTAATTGAAAGTTGCCAAACTACTTAAATTTTGAATTAATTCCTTAAAAAATGCATATTATCTAACATAAAGTATTTTATTTCATTTTTTCTATTTGTATGAAAGTAGCATTTAAATGCTCAACAAATTTAGCCACGTGCTTCCACATATGGCTGAGTGCATCTTGACAATAAATTATAAACTGCAACCCCCTCATTTGTTTCTTTATTTTTCAGATAAACTTAGAGATAAAAGTTAAAGTATGCATTATTTTTAATAGTGTACTTTTACACTCAAGCCTCAAGGTATTTCATTATTTAAATTAATCGCTTAACTGACCACAAAGAAAACACATATTTTTTTATGTCCATTAAAAATATCTCTGTTCTAAGACTTTTATCTCGGCTTAATCTAGCCATATTACACAAATGGGGCAATGGACATCATAAATAAATCTGTTGTTCTTCAAGATAAAAAAAGTCAGGTAAAATTAAAGCTACGTACTGAAAAAGTTATATTAGCTTTTGTGCAATAAAATTAGCTGAATTTGTTTTTTTTATAAACTTAAGTACTTTCATTAGAAAGCAAGACATTTTTTTAGTTATTATTATTTTATAAGGGATTTAATAAAAATGTTAGAAAATTGAATATATTTCTGAATAAAATAATGAAACATTATGTGAGTTATTTTTATAATGTATCTAAACCGATTCTTTAAATACATGTTGAATTAGAATTAATATTGTCTGCTGCAATGAAGATAAAGTTAATAATAAAATGACTGTTTTAATAATAATTGCTTTTTTCTTAACCTAATTTTACTATTCATCCGTTAAATCATTTATTGTTATTTAATTAATTATTTTGTATAAAAAATGTGTTTACTCATTCAGAAGATATTTTTTAGAATTTTTGCTATTAAAATAAGTGTTTTAAATATATCGAAATATATAAATTTTAAGTCGATTATTGTTTACAAATATATATATATATATATATATATATGTTTAATTGTGGGACTGGCGCTCTAGCGCTAGATACCACAGGTTACGAGCTCTAATCCCAATGGTGCCATGGATGTTTATAGTCGTTCGGAATCCACTTTAAACCATAGGTCCCGGTCTAATATACTGTTGAGCGTTGGGTTGACAACACTACTCTTTAAAAAGAAAACAGCTTCTCATATTTCAGAATCTGGTACAAGATCTTGTCTCCCAGCAAGTGGCTGGGGCTGGTATATATATATATATATATATATATATATAATATGTAAAGCGATACTTAAAAAAAATAGTACTTGCAATGAAATTTTGCATATTTTCTGCACATGTTGCTTGTAATTGATTGAACAATTATGCACACTTAGTCTAAAGTTTTGAAAAAAATATATAAATGCCCAAATATAAAGTTTAATGCATGTGAAGATAATAGCAATCTTAGGAAAAAGATAATTGCTTTCATTTGTGCAGTGAATCAAGCTATACTTTTATCTAATTTTTCCTGATTTTATTTGAGCGATGGACGTTAAAATATATATACACGCAAATAGATTTTTTTTAATCCTAATATAAATCGTAGCTCAAATCTACATTTTGTCCTAATAAAAGACAAAATTATTTATAAACTAATAATATCCTAAAAATTAATAAGATTAAATTAATCAATTTAAGAATTGTCATTTTTTTTCGGGTCAACATGTATATACAGTAATTTACAATATATTTTCTTTATTAGATTTTAAAGTACAATCATTAATTTTTTTATATACCTCTTATATACATTGGTTTTGTATGTATTTAAATAGAGTATTGGTATTAAATACTAATGGTGTATATGCATTTAAATAGTGCATTTGTATGATAACTTTCCGATCCACAAGGAATGCTAGTCGGTAGAAAAATCCGAAGATGGGGAATGTGTTACTTTTCCCTGTAACATATTTTATTTAACGGTTTTTCGATTCGGCAAAGTTCAGGTGATCAGATTGCATTATAATTGGAGAGGAAGTTTATCGCTCCAGAAATTTTTGACGTTGATCTAATGGGGATGACATATAAAAATAATCGATGGCAAGAGTTAGTTTGTCTAAAAGAAATTGAGTTATTTGTGCGGTATTTGTCGTATGAGTTTTAAAATTAAATTTACTTTAATCAGTTAAACATTGGTTTAAATGTTTCACAAAGTAGTACACATAAAAAATTTCTGATTAATAGGGAGAAGTATTAGTAAGTCAAAGTATTTTAGGTCTAACTGTTTCCCATACGACAGTTGTATGAGACAAATCTACCATTGAATGTTCATTTTCAGGTATTTATAGTATATTGTCACTGCACTACTGGGCCTTCTAATATATAAAAGCATTCTCAAATAGTATAGTAGTACTAATATAGTAAAGCATTCCCAATAGTATAGTATAATAGCATTCCCAAATGTCCCAAAGATTGGGACATTCACCTGTTTGAACACTAATCTGGCACCGATGTGCAAGTCGAAAAATCACATATAGTACAAGATTAAAAATACAGGGTATAGGGTATCCAAAGGATTACAATTTCTACATAACCAGTTCATATAATAACTCATTCCTAAATAAATAAATACATATAAGTCTAACATTTACTGCATCGAATGGCTAAAAATTATCTTCGCAGTATGCATCGACACGTTAAACTACATCGTTGACAATCAATGAAATATTTTGAAGCCCCTGAGCTCAGTCAATGTGTCTTCCAAGTACTTAAATGGGTCTTCCTCTCAGTAAAAGATGCGGGGTGGATTTAATAGGTGGAGCGTTGCAGGCGAGTTGGGGACAAAATACCGGGAGATAAAGTGGATGTGTTCAATTAATGATGGTCTTCAGGTAGCTTTAGGAAGAGACTATTTTTCTTCCAGGAGAATGTGAAGCTGAGACATAGCATCATTTATCAATATCGTCTCAAAATACAAGCAACCCGTCACTGATACAGAAGAGTTTGAGGACTTAGCACATTTTTCACTTGCTTGACATTTTTTTTTTTTTTATCATACCAGCTTATAAATAATGGATTTGGAAGTTTATTTTGATGAGAAGTGCATAAAGATAAATGATCAGTATGTATTTGAACCATTTAATGAGGCAGTGATAGAAAAGATTTAAAAAAAATGCAATCTGGTACTATAAATTCAGGCTGAAAACGTTTTAGTGACAAATTCAAGAATAATTTGGGAACACTTTAAAATAAATTCATTAGCATAAAGTGCTGTATAGAAGTAAAGTGTAATAAATTTCGTTCACGAAATGTAAATTATTTAATTTTTTTATAAAATATTTTTACATAATATAAAATAAACATAATTGACACATTAAAGTATAATTTAATATTGTTCTAAGGTATAGTTATACAGCTAAAAGTTTTGTGTATGTTTCATTTAAGAGTACATTGTAATTATTGTCGATTGTTTAATTTTATAGATATTCTTATTTATTTAGTTATTTTTATTTAAAATTATTTTATTCTTTCTTATTTTTATTGCTAATTCTTTTAAATGAAGCTTCAGATCACTCAAGAGCATTTCACGTCAATGTAAAAAGAAATAATTACATGTAGTACTGGGTGCTAAGTTTGAAAAGGCATAACAAGTCATCTAAATTGAAAAATTGATCTTTATGATTGATCTACTGAAATTTTGTTAATATATTCTATCGTTCCTATACGGGTGTTTCTTAAGTTTCCATGCGTAATATTATTAATTATGTGAGCTAATATTTTAATGATTAGTTTTAAAAAATGCTAGTTTTTTAAAATTAATTTTACTTTTAAAGTGTACTTTAGATTTCATTGTAAAATCAAAGAAAGTGAGGATTATAGTATTATGTCTTGATTCTGTATTTCTAATCATTCAGTATGAGAAACTTATTTTATCCAAAAGTTTGATTTTAATTACGTTTTATTTCCCCGTAGACTGATTATTCTAATTTTTCATTTGCAAAAATATATTCATTTTTATATAAATTATTCGGATTTTTTTTATAAATAAATTTCACTAACATCGTAAACAAAAAAGTATTTAACAGATAAGGATTTTTATTTAATTTTCAAGTAATCATTTTTAAGTTAAAAGATATTCGGTCTGATAAAATTGACGTTTCATAGTTAGCAGCTAATAAATATGCGTTTCTAAATAGAAGTTATAAATATCATTCAAAAACAGTTTTTTTTTTTTTTTTTACTGTATGATATTTTTTTTACAAGATTTACATTTTTTACTTTTTACTTTATTATTGGAGGGTTTCACTCGAAAGCAGATCATGAAATTTTAAATTCAAGAAATATTTATCACAAATAATTATTTTTATACTTTAACCCTTTAACGGGTACAAGCCGATTTCTTTCAAAATTTACATTTTACACTATAATTAGAGAAAAGAAGCTCATTTATGACCAAAAAAATTATTTTTTAAATTTTGTTGTTGTGGCTGTTATTTATAACAGGGGTGGTAACATATTTACCACCGCCCTATACAAGCAATGACATTTTATTGATTTATTCAATAGAAAAAATATGAAATATAAATAATTTCACAAATAAATATGCATTTTGTAAAACTATTTATTACTAATTATTTCTAAACTAAAAATATACTAATTACACATGAAATAAGTGGTAGAAAAACCCAATACGATGTAAATTACCAAATGTATTATTTTTAATTATCCTAGTGAAACAACATAAAACAAGGAGTTGCACACAATGGAACATCACATGTTCAACATAACACTTTTGTCCGTTTCTGGTTAGTTTTGGTGCTACAATGTTTGCACATTTTGTATGCTTGCCCTTTTTCTGGCATGTGTATTCGAACATTAGTTGTTCTGATTTCCTGTGGAATGCCAATTTGCTTTTTCGTTGCAACCTAACTTGAATGTAACTTTCGATTTTTACTGCTAAATCCTCCTATTACCCCACGAGCTATTCTTAACCTAATTTCTAGATGCGAATTTTTAGCTACGTTATGATTATTCACGTACAATATATATAAATTTACTAAGCTAGCACATAAAAGAAAGTAAAATAACCTATGTCACCACTTCTTTGATTTTCTACTTGAGCTATACGAAGATTTCAAGTGGTTAAATTTATCCACTCCCCCCATAGTTCTTGTATAATCTCAATTGCTTTTGGGCAAACAATTTTCTTTTTAGAGCCATATTTCTTGGTTCCACTTACTTATGTCATTTCATTCATATTATGGGCTGTTGAAAGAAGAATAACAACTTTAGCCATTGCACTGCAACAGTGTCTCTACATGCCAACATCAGCGATTCATATTTTTTGGTAATTTTAATTTTTCCTCATGGGTTCAGGAAGGAATTTTTTACCAGTTTTGATGGTACCAACGGCGTATATGTTTTTGGAAAACATTGTTTCCACCAATAGAACTGAAGTGAAAACATTATCAAAAAGCACCAAAAGAGGAGAAGTAGGGTGCAAATCATTGGTAAGATTTGTTATAACTCTATATCCCAATTCTTCCAAAATGGCACCATCGTCTTTTTTCCCTGTATAAACCTCAAATTGATACAGAAACACACTGGATGCGTCTGACCTAGCCCAAATCTTATATCCTCTTTTTATAGGCTTTCCTAACATATCTTGCAAGGTGGACAGCTTATTCGGCGGTTAGACTTTTGTTTTTCGATGCTTCTATCTAAAATATTATTCAATACATTGAGTTACTTTCTTTTTTTTAAAATCACTTGAAAAATCTTATAAAAATATTACTTTTATTACATTCCATTTCGAATTATTAGTTCTAAATATTTAAATATTTATGTAATCCAAAAAAAATCGCTAAAGTATGCTTAATAATATTAGTAATAATAAATTTTATAAATAAATGGTGTAATATATGTATATAAACATATAAATCAAGCACTAAGCCAAGCGAAATGCATTCCTGAAAACGAATAAATCAGTTGCAAACCAGGCGGTGGTAAATTACATACCACCTCTAAAATCGCTAAGCAGGCAGTGGTAAATATGTAAAATGCATAATGAAATCTAGCTATTATATCTTCAAGATACACAAAATACCATTACATAACTTCTAACGTATTTTTATTCATAATTATACTGGGAGATAGAAAAAAACACGTGCATATTTTCGCCATTTTGCTCGAAAACTGACAAAAAGAGGAAATTTAGCCGTTTACGAGGTCCCCAACTGCGATCTACCGGTTGAAACGTGAAACGCTGATTCCGAAGGTCGGTTTCTGCTAAGGGGCGATAATAAAGAATTTACCACCTGGTGCAGGGAATCAAATCGCGTGGTGGTAATATATTTACCACCGCCTTACAAAGGGTTAATCATATATTAATTTATTTCAGTTTGTTCTATCTCAAATTTAAAATAGAACCTAATTTAATAAAAAAAATTCTGAAATTGATGATTATCGCCTTGTTTAAAGAAATAGAATAGAGTGAGACTTCTTCACACAAATGGGAAAAATCTTGCTTTACCAAGGAATAATAAAGGTTAATTGTTAGAGAAGGAGTAATATAAGCAAATATTTTGCAAGGCTATTCTTTCTCTTTCATTTGTCTTTCAATCAATCAGCTTAATCTCAAATCAGCTTGGTAAATCACATTAAATTTTTCATTAAAACTTATTCTTAAATATAAACAAGTTTCTTAACTTTCACTAAAATATATTTTTCGATGAAGGTTTTGTATTTATGAAATTCTGTTTAATTCTTTGCTCGAATTACAATATCCAATTCTACAAAGATAGTTGGATTTACAGATTAAACACAAGCTTCAGAAATTATATAAATATTATTGTGGAACGAATTAAAGTGACTTTGCAGTTTTATCACATTTTTTTTTTAACTTTTAGAAGACATTTCAATGAATTCGATTAACAAACCCATTTCTACTTCTAGAAACATTTTATCGTTTCTTTAAAGACGGAAACTAATCCACCTAATCCCAAATGTAAACTTCTGAACCCTTTTCATTTGTTTTATTTATCTACTTTTACGAAGTTTGAGTAGAATTTTAAGCAGAATTTAAAGCAATCCGTTAAAATAATTGTTCTGTCAGTTTCAATTAGCTTCAAAACTTTTTTTTTGTTAAACAATCACATAAAGGGACGAGATAAAGTTTACTTCATGACTTATCGTATGAAGTAAGAGAATTTATAATAATAATGTTTCAGAAGTTGAGTAATTATTTAACTAGTACTTTACGCGGATTAGCATGTGAATAAACATGTCACTTTCACAAAAAAAATCATCAGACATTTCATATGCAAAATGGCTATATAATCAAAAGATCAAATTGTATATTAAACAAATCAAAGTTTTTAGTATACTAGATAAATCTAAGAAATACCAAAGATTTATATTTCCTCGTTGGCATTGTTTAAAGGAAGATACTGTAACTTTAAATTTTAAGACTAAAATTATTAGTCATTAAATGAAAATTGTTTTTGTCAAGCTTAATAAACAGTTCCAGTCAGTACCTGGCAAAAGGTTACGCAGTAGTTAGTCTTCGGGGCGATTGGTTGTTTTTTTCATGTTGGCATGCATATAAAATTTAACAACTTGAAATTAATAAAATTCGAAAGTTGAGGGAATGTTTTCAACCAATTTTTTTTGTAAAAGGTACTTTGGCAATGATGTTCATGCATAATGTGTGTGATAAAACCAAATATTTTTGCAATATACATAATGAAGCATCGTATAATTACACTAAGAGTGGGGATTTCATAACCTATCCAACCCTTTTTATAATACCATTAAACAGGGATATCGTTGAAAAGAAACTGTTAAGTGTCATTTTTTCCACATCTTATCATGGAAAGTTTTAGGAAAATGATAGCGCATGCTAAATTGAATTATATGGCTTTTAAGAAGAAAGACAAGTTTATGAGCCTAACATATGTCATCATCATTATTAAAGCTGAAACCCTCTAAACATTTTTTTTAAAAATTGTACCTTTCAAAGCTGATGTTAAGAAATTGATCACTAAGCATGTCACTTTTTTTTCGAAAAAGGCATATTAATTAGTAATAAATCTTCATTATAAATATATTATATCATTATATCGATTGCAATAAAATGACAGGAAATTATTTGCCCTAATAATGCTTCCTTTACTAACATAGAAAACGACTGTTTTTTTTTTTTTTCGAAGAGACATCAGGGATTAAAGGTTATGATTAAAGTTATGATTATTGTTATTATCTAAGTTATGATCATTGTTATTATTAAAGTAATGCTCATTGTATTTAGTGGATATGCTGCCCATAATGGTGCCAAACTTATTCTTATGTAAACTTTGAGACAAATATGATCACCAAAGTCTA
Organism: Caerostris darwini; assembly: GCA_021605075.1. Taxonomy (NCBI): domain Eukaryota; kingdom Metazoa; phylum Arthropoda; class Arachnida; order Araneae; family Araneidae; genus Caerostris; species Caerostris darwini. The sequence continues at coordinate 28,447 of BPLQ01009987.1, forward strand.
TCAAGAAGAGTTTTGGTAAATAATCAAAACAAGAATCCTTTGGTCGAGTTTTTAGAAGCACTTTATGAAGAGTGTGACAATGAAGATAAGAATGCTCAAGAGTAATTGACTTCCTAATTGTCAACACTGACATTTCAAATGACAAGAATTTTGAAAATATGGTCATATTGGGGTAGGCCTTCGATCTTCTAGTGCTGATAGCAAATTGTTAAGGCCCAAAATTAACAACTTGGTCTTCACTAATATTGAGAAATTGGATGTATATTCCTTTTAATTCTATCATTTGAATTTAATTAAAGCAATATCCTTTACATCCATGCTTTTAATTGATGTGTTAATGTTGTACCGTAACGATTACCATCAGCAAATGTTCTGAAGAACCTGGTCGCACCACCAACTATTTATGTAGTGTTGTCATTCAACATTAATCTCTTAAATGAAGAATACGCAATAAAAATAAATTATTTGATTTGCTTTTGTGATTGCACATACATATTGTTGAAAAAGAAAGAAAGAACATCATAAGAAAAACATAAATATTTCTGCCAAAGCATCAAAAAGATATTTATAATTATTTGGGTTTTTAATCATATTATGTTAAAAGACTGACAATCAGTATGTTAATGTAATCCCGTAAGTCCATTGTTATCCATTGGGAAATCTCATACATTTTTCGAACTCCATTTTTTATGTCAGCTAATGAAACATGTATATAGGAAACAAAGCAAAGGATTATATAAATAATAATATTTTTGTTTGCCAATTAAATACTATGATGACTGCAATTCTCAATTATTTTTAAAAACATCGTTGTTTAAGCATGCTAAATTAATTTTCTTATTTTTATGTCTCCTCAGCTATTTAAAATAAAACATAGCCAACAAAAGTCATTGAATTTTTTAAACATATCATGCTTTCCTTATAATATGTAATTTTGCTAAATCATCAAAATGTTGAAGAATGATAATCATCAAATTTTCTCATCAAATTAAATTTAGAGAAAATCGTTCGACTCATTGTTTCTCATTTGAACAAAACGATCACTTTTATGACAAGTGAACGTTTTTTCCTTCATTAAAAAGGGAACTGATCAAAATTCTACTAATTTTTTCAATTTGATCTTCACGATTAAAAACTTATAAGCTGAAATCCTTTTCGACATTCATTTACTATTTTTAAAGAGATTTAGATTTAATAATGTAGATTTGTTACCTAAAATTGTTAATTCTCCAAATCTCAGTTTATTGTCTATCACCATACATGGGAAATTCTGTTTTAGGTCACTACTTTGAAAAAAATAAAGCACATCCAAATTGTCAGGATGAAAAATGGTCTCAGCCACTGCATTTATGAAAATAAAGTACCTATGTAATCTAAAAGTACGAAATCTTTTCTTTTATTATTTACCATTAACGCTAATTATTTCCTACCTCACTGAATTAATACCGAAAAAAAAAAAAAAAAAAAGTTATTCAACATAGTTTTTTTCCCTTATTTCAAAAATTTTGTTTCCTGAGGAAATAATTCCAGCAAATAGAACTTTAAATTTGTAAAATTTTTCGAATATTTTCTTCTGTTATTGTTTAATTACTTTAAGCAAGAATTAATTAAAACATTTGTGTTTGCATTTTCAGAAAAAAAAAAATTTTTGAATTACTTTTTTATTAGTTACATTTTTAAAAGATATATTTAATGTAATGATAAAAAAAATCAAGTTTTACATTGGCTTTTTTTTCCTATTTTGACATAATTGAAGTCTTAAGTGCAATAATTAGTAAAATGCGCTCTTCCATTATTATTGATTAAATACTTGACCCAAATGGATATGATTAATAAAGATAATTACAGCTTGTTGACAGATTATTTGACTCATTTAATTATATACTATTATTTATGTAGACACCTTGTTGTTAGTTACTTCTTTATGAACAAAGCACTCCTAATTAAATTTATTGAATATTAAGATCACCATTTAATTGCCATAAAATTAATATAGAGAAAAAAGAAATAACTGGACACATTAAAATTTCATTAATTTTTATTTTACTTATTCAGCTTTTTGAAAATAAAGCAAAATTAATTTAATATTAATTACATTATATGTAAATATTTGTTATTTTTTAGTAAGAAAATCTTAATTTCTAATAATAATTCAATACCAAATATTAATACAAATCTTATGTTTCCAAATTGAATGTAATTTTTCCAATTGATACAGCATTTCCAATTTTACATCTAAAAGCATTTAATCTTTAATATCAATGCAAAAATGTCTTAATGCAAATGTGTACTATTTAAAGCTAAATATTTAATAATTTTTTTAATAATTCATATAATTTTGTATGTATGTTATTAGATGATAATTTAGCAAAATACTCTTAATGCTCAATGTGTTTTTATTTTATTTTTTTTTTTTTAATTCGTTATTCCTTAGAGTAATTGATCATTATATAAATTTGCATTTATATATTACATAATGAAATTTGTTGTTTAGTAGGCTTTTTGAATAACTAAAAATTTTGAAATACGTGTCTAGAGCAGGGGTGGCCAACCCGCGACCCCTTCTTGAAAATTTTTCAAACCAAAATAGTGAAAATCAATGTATTAAAAAATACATTATTTGTGAATCCATATATTAAAATTAAGTGTCGAAATTATGATAAAAAATTAACTTTGATTTTAAAATAATATTCTTGCGAATATATGACAAATAGTGCCTGTTTTATTGATGAGTTTACAGTTATGAGTTTGCAGACAAACTAAATTATATTCTGAGAACTCATGATGAGTAGAGAAACGAATATATCACTAGTAAAATAATTATGTTTTAATGATTTCATTTATATTTTTAAATTTTTATATTTCATTTTGAATGTTATATATTTCTTTACGTTAGCTTTCGTGCGTTTAGTATCATTATAATTAAATTATCTATGTTTACATGTAAGAATAAAAGTAAACACACTAATGATAACTCAGTATGTTTCAATTTTTCACTCCCAAAAATGTCTATAGTGGGTCTGAATCTAATATGGAGGTGTATAATTTTATATGCAGGCCACGGAGTTATGATACATTTAAAAAATGGCCTGTTAGATCATTGAGGTTGGCCACTCCTGGTCTAGCGTGTACAAATTTGAAAGAAGACATTTTTTTCCTATTTTTCTTGGAAGCAAAATACATTTCTAAACTATATTTAGAATGCAAATCATTATTTTGGGAACGAAAGCATAAATCACGATTTCTCACTCCTATTTATTTTTTCTCTCCCTTCTCTGGTTTTTCCATGTAATTTCATTCAGGGAATACATTACTTCTACCCAAATGAGATTGTTTCCAGATCGCTTCGGCAGATAAATGTATGAATATTGCATGTGGGTATACGAAGAGGTACAGCTCTTTTTCTCTTAGTAACTTATTACTCATGAAGTAAATGTAGTACTAAATTGTCCAACATTTCTAATCATCCTCATGTCAAAGCAAGTGTATTTCTGTGCAGAAATTATTAATCTTAGAAGTTTAATTTTTCTGAAGAAATAATGCCATGGGTTTGTTTATTGCCTGAACATATATTTTATAAAATATGTTTATCTGTGCTATGTTATGTTATTATCGAGATCGAAGTCCATGGTTTTCATAATTTTGTGCTCATATTAAAATGTTGACGCTGTTGACGTTGATATATTATTGTTCAATGGTTTTAAAATTCAACCCACTTGCCTATTTTTAATTTGCCATTTTTAATTTAAAAAAACAAAACAAGACAAAAAAAAAACAATTGACTATTTTACAGGAAATTAGTTATCTCTCAGATGGATATTATATAATTATAAAAATTACTATTTATCAACTACAAGTTTTTGATTTAATTAATGAATGTCGCTCTTGAAGAAAAAAACATAAAATATAGGTAGCACCAAATAAATAATAATATATTTTAGAATAATTTTATTTACAATTGAGAAAGATTTATATTTTAAACCAAGGCATAACAGTAATAACTCTTAACTTACTTTCTCTTTCTTTGTCTTCTTCATTGATTCTTATGCAGCTTTTCACATTAACATATTTAAAACTAATTTCTAATTATATATAAATCGTATTTAAAAATAACTTTGAAATGAAATTGATTCATTTATTATAGAAATTTACAGCTGCTATCTATCAAAAATTGTTTTAAATAGGCTGATCAAATTTGTCATTCATTTAAAACATTCAGCGTATATTTATCGGAATAACTTTTTTATCATACACGTTTGCATTTCTAAACATTCAGTCTGAAATTTGTTCTACAGTAACACTTGAAACAATACAGAAAATCAGAAACGCTTCAATAAGATTTACCACTGCTAATCTGGTTGTATTGATACTTTTTCTTCACTCTCGTTGAAAGTTAGCTGTTTTAACGAACACACCCTGAACCTTTTTCAACCACCTAAACCTTTTTGAGCATCTGATAAATCAGAACAAAACTCTTCGACGTGTTAGAAGGTACCCATAATTAGCCTAAAAATATTGACACTCTGTTGTAAACACAAATTCCCAATAATGATTAAATAATCCTTGCTTTAACTGAATCTTGAACGTATATTTTACTAAGAAATGTGCTTATATTTTCTTTTCCTTTTAGATTTAACGAAACAGTTTTCTTTCGTAATTTTGACAAGAAAATGGATGAGATTTGAATGTATATATTTATACTTAGCTTTTAATTAACTGGTACTTTTAATTTTGAACTTTAGTTTTTGTGTTGAGTGTACGTTTCAATATTGAATGAATTTTACAACCCAAAAAGTGCATTTATTCATATAGAAATCGTAGTAGAAATTAGTTGAAAAAAACGTCATAATTTTCTCATCATCTTGATATTTTTTAAAAAGTGATTAGTGATTGAGCCTTTTTGTTTCATCGAAAATAAATAAAAAATGTTTCGTATCCAGTAAGTAATAAAAATCTGTATAATTGTTCAGATGGTAAAAACACAAAGACACATTTATTGGACATCGGATCGATAAGCATTCCCCTACCTTTTATTATTATTATTTTTTTTTTGTAAGTAGACATCCATGGAATCGGTTATTTACGATGCGATGAGTTGGCTGTCATTGCATTACTTAAACAATGGAGATCCTTCAGTGACGGTCAGTTTTTCTGATGCGGACTTCGGCACTTTCCTATGGGAATAAGACTCAGGCTAAACATCTGTCTTGGAGGTATTGACTTAGGTGGGAAGATATTTCATGACGTTTTCAAGCGTTTATAAAATAAACTTAACGAAGAAGTTTAAAATAAAGTAAATTAGACAAAGTGGATGCTTATCATTCAGTATGGAATATTGCTCATAATGATGAAATAATAACATTATAGAATATATGATATGATGATATATACTTAATATGATATATATTTGTACCGTCTACTAATCTGAACTGTCGTCTGCCACTTATCTTCAAATTGTTATGGATGCAATGGGGGGATAATTAATGGGACGTCAGCGTAATTATATATCAATTTATATACATTTTTCTTTTTTTTTCTTTCTAATGCAGCTGCCAAACACTTAGACAGCTTGGTCTTGGATGCCTTTAGGCAAACGCTGCACAGATGTATTCACTTTGCATTACCCAGGGGGCGCGTGTCACTTGAAGATAAGCCACGGACGCGGAGTAACAATGCCCCCGCAACGCTCTACGATCCTATTAGACCAGGGCCTACAGTTTAAAGTGGATTCCGAACCACTACACACATCCATGGCACCTCCGGGACTCGAACCCGAAACCTGTGGTACCGAGCGCCAGAGCGCTAGCCACTCGGCCATTCAGGCCCAATTTATATACATACAATCTACTAAAAAAATCTTTTACACATATAGCGTTTAGCGTGTACAACACAGCAAAGATTTTTTGTGAGAATCTAAAGTATGCGCCAGTATATATATATATATAAATTTAAATCCATTCATGAATTTCAGTTTATCATATGTGAATACACGTTATTGAACGAAAATCGAGCAAATTTAATGCACACGGGACTACATTATTATTCAATATTTATAGATAATCCACGAAGAAGTATCACAATATTAAAGAATAACAAATTAAATAACTCCATAAAGAAATATTTTCTTTCCACGTATTTTTTGGTGATACCACAGACCTCATACCAGAACAGCATCATATTCGAAATCATTAATTTTCGCAAGACATTGTAGTTTGCAATATTTAAACCCATGACATTTCTTTGAGACAATGGAGTACCACGTTCACACATGATAGAAAAAAATACGCAATAAAGTAAAAATTCGAAAATTTTAAAGGAGAACTACAGCAACTGTAAACATTTCTTAACCTTTTTCTCCATGCAAGTGTATAATACAACACTGTTTTATAGGCAAATTTATTTTTGACCCTTTGTGATTTATAATATCTTCTAAAAATATTCCTGAATAGTTAATAAAGGTGAAAAACTTTAATAAATTATGATGTTGTTACAACTTGTTATGTCTGTCACATTATTAATATAAATTACATTTTTACTCGCAAATTTGAAATGCATTTATTGTAATCTAAACACTTCCCATTGTTAAGTAAGTGTTAAGTTAGCTAAGTGTTTTAAATGATAATTTTTATTTTTAAAATTATTTCAAGACTTGCTCTATATTTGATTTTATGTTATGAAATTAAACATATAACATTAGAAAATTGATATCTATTTAAATATCCTTCACAAATAAATCCAAATCACATTAACATATTAACACTCACATTAAACACATTAAAATATTCGAATTTATTGATTCTCAATTTGCACATGAATAGTTACCGCTTTGAGTAAAATTGTGAAATACAATAATGTCAAAAGGAAATCCTTGCACAATCCCCTAAGCAATCATCGTCTAAAATCTCCTCAAAGCGATGGTTACTTGCAATAATTAAGCCTGTTGTTATCGAAGTCTATGCAACATGAGCGACTGGCTGAAAACTGATACCCTCAATTGTATCTCATTTTGCGCAGCATTTCGTGAGCTCCATCACTGTCGATGAAGTTTGAAATTTGTCAGCGCTCCGAGGAAAGCTGGCTTTCAATTTCCACTCAACAAGACCTTCTGGACAGATGCATGCTTTTAAACACATGCTTAATTAATTTAATCAGCCAAGTGTACCCGACAGATGAGGCATTAAAGAGTACGACTCGGTGATAAGATTTAAGTCGACTACGGTCCAATGAATGTCTTTCGTTTTGCTCAGTAAATAATGATAATTTAATTAAAGATATAAATTGTTGTGTTCCTACAAATATTAATCAAGACGCGAAGGATTTGTTCCAAACACACACATTATATACATCGTCTGAACTATAATGATCTACTAAAAAACCTTATATATATATATATATATATATATATATATATATATA
>BPLQ01009987.1:35962-53066 GCA_021605075.1 Caerostris darwini
ATATATATATATATATATATATTCTTTTTTAATTTAATATTCTTTATGCACACAGGAATAAACAATCCATGAAGATTGATTACAATATTTCAAGAATAGCAGCAAATTAAATAATCTCAGACATTCCATGAAGAAGTATTTACCTTCCACGTACTGTTTGCCGATATTACAGACCTCATACCAAAACATCATCTCGCAAATCATTAATTTCGCAAGACATTGTAGTTTGCAATATTTAAACCCATGACATTTCTTTGAGACAATGGAGTACCACGGTCACACGTAATAGGAAAAAAATACATGCACAATAAAATAAAGATTCGAAAGTTTGAAAGGAGAAAAATTGCAACTGTCAACATTTCTTTCATTTTTTCCCCAGATTTTTCTCCATTCAAGCGTATTATATAAAGATAATTTGTAGGCTAATTTAATTTTTACCCTTTGTGATGTATATTATCTTCTAAAAGTATTCCTCTATAGTTAATAAAAGTAAAGCATTTAATTAATAATGATTTTGTAACAATTTGTTATGTCTTTCACATTATTAATATAAATTTCAATTTTACTTGCGAATTTGAAATGCATTTATTATAGTTTAAATTCTAACCACTGTTAAATAAGTAAGTGTTAAGTTAGTTAAGTGTTATTAAATGATAATTTTTATTTTTAAAATTACTTTCATCTATTTCAGTACTTGCACTATATTTGATTACGTGTCACAAAATTATGCATACAAAATTAGAAAATTGATATATATATTTATATATCCTTCACAAATAAATCCAAACTTCACATTAAAATATTCGACTTTAGTGATTCTCAATGTCCACATGAATAGTTACCGCTTTGAGTAAAATTGTTAAATAAATACAATAGTGACAAAAGGAAATCCTTGCACAATCCCCTTAGAAATCATCGTCTAAAATCTCCTCAAAGCGATGGTTACTTGCAATAATTAAGCCTGTTGTTATCGAAGTCTATGCAACATGACCGACTGGCTGAAAACTGATATCCTCAATTGTATCTCATTTTGCGCAGCATTTCGTGAGCTCCATCACTGTCGATGAAGATTGAAATTTGTCAGTGCTTCGAGGAAAGCTGGCTTTCAATTTCCACTCAACAGACCTTCTGGACTGATGCATGCTTTTAAACACATGCTTAATTAATTTAATCAGCCAAGTGTACCCGACAGATAGGGCATTAAAGAGTACGACTCGGTGATAAGATTTAAGCTGACTATGGTCCAATGAATATCTTTCATTTTGCTTAGTAAATAATGATAATTTAATTAAAGATATAAATTTTTGCGTTACTATAAATATTAATCAAGACGCGAAGGATTTGTTCCAAACACACACATTATATATATCGTCTGAACTATAATAATCTACTAAAAATCCTTTTATATATATATATATATATATATATATAGCATTTATAAGAAAGCAAAGTTTTTTTTGAGAATCTAATGTATGTACCTGTTTACAAAGTACAGATATCCATCCACTACACACATCCATGGCACCGCCTGGACTCGAACCCGAAACCTGTGGTACCGAGCTCCAGAGCGCTAGCCACTCGGCCATTCAGGCCCCCTTTGAAATTTAATGTACACGGAATAAACTAATTTTCAATATTTATAGACAAACCATAAGGAATCATTACAATATTACAAGAATAACAACAAATTAAATAATCTCAGACATTCCATGAAGAAGTATTTCCTTCCACATATTGTTTGGCGATACCACAAACTTCATACCAGAACACTACTCTTTGTAATTAATACAAACTAAATCAAATACAAAAACAGATTACGTTTCACAAAAGTATCCATCCTACAATAAAATGAATGGTACTATAAAATTATGGTACTTTATACAGCCAACATGTTTTACCATTATCGATTATTTCATCATGGTCGATTATGGTATCCTTTAATAGTCACGTAATTTTTTTTAAAGTTTCAGTGACAGTTACAGCTAAATAAATTACCTTCCTTTTCTTCGAAAATTCTATAAATGCAAATTGCTTAAATCTTCTGCGGAATGAGTTTTCGGTAATAACTGTCTTTAGCCCATTGTTCTTAATACGAGTACATTTATTTCGAGAAGACCATTTCAGATGACAATTTTCGTATGAATAAAATTTGATACAATATTGGAAGGTAATTTAATTCTCAATGGATACCAAACTTAGCGGTTTTTCTTCAATCATATATCATTAGAACGTTAGACATCAGAACATTATCCTTAAATAAAGAATATACATATAACTTATAAATAATATATATAACTTTTATATGTGCAGGGTGATTATAATTAAATTCCCACTTTTAAAATGTTGTAAACAAATAACCACTCGTCACAATGAGTTCAAATTTGAACTGACGATACTTGAAGGGGGAAACGGTATTTCATCAAAAAAAGTTCCACCGATTTTTCCCATCCAATTTGGCAATCTTGCAATGATGGATGGTCTTTCCATTGATAGTGCCACAACTGTTGAATAACATGGAAGTAATTTTTTTCTGTCAAAAATCCGAAACAATCAATCACATTGAACACTACAGTTGGTTCAATGTGCAACTCATGCCATATACCTTGTCGTTTCGATTCAAAATATCACTGGCAAACGAATTCACTTTCTTTATGCCGCTTACAGCGCCATCTATTAATACACTTTGGAACTTTTTCGTGAACCTGCTTCCTTTAAATTTGACTCATTATGATGAATTATTCTTTTTTGACAGCATTTTGAAAGTTTTGAATTTAATTATATTCACTCTGTATATATTGACTTATTATCAACATCAAAAAAGGCATTTTTTGTATAAATAATTTTTGTAATAAAACATTGACATGACTAGTAACATTTTCACAAAAAAATTCACCTCTGCAGAATACTATTTTCAATTTGTAGATTAAGAGTGATTATGTTTTTCAGGAAAACGAAACAAACCAGATGTAAGTGTTTATATATTTTTTTCTTATTTTGAGTAGAAAGTTTCTTAAATCTTGTAGCAAAGACGAAAAAAAAAAAAATTAAACATTTTTAAATCGTTTTTTTTTTTGTTTTTTTTTTTTATTTTTTTTTAAAAATTTTTTAAAAATTTTTAACAAAAACAAAAAAAAAAAAAATTAAAAATTTTTAAATCGTTTTTTTTTTTGTTTTTTTTTTCACTGTCTTTTAAAAAATTACCAAGACATTTGATACCTAGTTGAAAAGACATCAGCATGCAAGTAAAAAATGTGTTGTAATGGATTTTTTTTTCTTAAAAACTAAAGTATTTAAAAGAAATTCGAACACTTTCTTAACAGTGCCACTACATAGAAACACTTCTGGTAATTTCATTTACTAAAGTTGAATTTAATTTGAAAATTTTTAATTTCACGGAATTCATTTTTAAAAAAATAAAATATAATTATCGAACTAATTAATTCACAATAATTTTGATTAAAAACATTATTAATTATCCAAAGATAAACAAAAACTGTTTCAGACTTGTACAAATGACAATTATAAAAAATAACAGTTTTATATAAAACAACCCAAAAAATGTTGTAACATCCAAGTAACATATAAGCCGATAGTTTTTTTAAATACATATTTTTCTTTCTTTGTGTTATTTTTGAGACATTAATTGACAAATTAAAATTATATTAACATTTTATAAAAACTTGTTAATGCATTTTTTATAGATTATGAATGAAACAAATATTTCCAATGGCTTAATTTTTTTTTGTCTGTTTATAAGATCTTTAATATAATTCGTTTGGTATAAACAACAAAACGAATCCTAGAAATGTCTAACCATTTCCTAAATAAGACATACGAAATTATATTGTTGCAACAATTTATAAATTTGTTTAGCAGTACAGTTAATTGTTACTTACATTTTTCCCTTTGCATTTTGCAGTCAGTTGAAAACCTGGTATGTTATTTTAAAAAATTCAAAAAAATTAAATGAGAATTTTTTTTATCGATTTTAGAGGAATTTTTTATAACACAAAAAGTATCTTCCGAAAAAGATAATATTTATTTAGTTCATTTTATGATACAGTATATATATACTTACTAAATATGCGTAATTAAATCGTACGTTACAGAATTTATCTCGAGTTACTTGTTTAATTATATCATAGCATAAAAGAATCTAATAAAAATCTTAAATATTTTGAAATCCAAGCGTAAGTTTGAACAAAAAATTCACGAACATAAAAAAGGTACCAAAAATAAATTCAACTTGCACATATTAAAAAATTCTTATTTTAATAAAACACCTTGAATCTATTTTTAGAAATCTTATACATTTAGCTTATTTATTAATTAACTAATTACCTTTCTCCCTTAAAATAATCTCTTAATTATATTAATCGCCTCCTAATTAACGTATTTTTAAGTATTAAATTACAAAAAAAATATATATATATAATACCTTTCTGTATCAAAGTATTTTTTTTTTAAATCAGGGTATTATACAAATTTGCATCCTATGGAAAGGTTGGAATAAGGACAAAAATTCTGAATGGAATCTGTTTATTAAAATGCTCGTAAAACTGAACTGTTTGAAGTAATTGTACAACAAAAACTCTAACGAAAACAAAAGTTTTGTTCCTACATTGAAAACATGGATATGTAGTAAATTTCGTTAAATACTAATTTTAATGAATTATAAAAATCAAAGAGTAATTAATTAATAATTAATCTTAACTTAATTAATTTTTAATCTTTAACTTTATCTTTAACTTAATTAATCCCATTAAAGGATTAATTAAGTATAAAACTTTACATGAAACAATGTTTTCAAAATTAATTTGTTACAATTATTAAATTATTTTTATCGAAATTAAGAATATTTTTAATGCATGACTAAACTACATTAGATATTTATTCAAAGATAAGGCTATCACTTTCCAAGCAAAGTGGACTTCTTTATGTATAGTTAAAAAAAATTAAGACTTTTGTCGTTACTTTCCTTCGCCAGCTGTTTCAGCTTTGGGTGTTAGTTTATGCAATAGTTTATAGTTTATATGACGCGATGCACTTCAAACTTTTCCATCTGACCATCTAATTACTGAACACACATAATTGTTTTTCAATGAAATATGAACGTTTTCGAAGACAAAAAAAATCAAAAAAAAAAAAAAAATTGATTAGAAAAATAATGCTCAAAATAGTTTATTTAATAAGAAGTGGAATTTTTCTCATGTATACTTTTTTAATCAAGCACCATAGTCCATAATTTAAATTTTCTTAGAAAATATGCTTTGTTTTTACGTGAACCAACACTATAAATATAAGTATTATTTAACAAACTAAAAAAAACTTTAAATATTTTTTCTATTTCGAACACTTCATTAAATGGTCATTAATTAAATCCTTAAAAGCAGAAATATAGCAGATTCAGCATTACTCAAGCTGTACTACATAATGTCCACTACACTGACTATACTTTAAGGATGGGGTGAAGGAATGAAAGTGAATAGTGTTTTCCTAGAGGATTTTCAGTTAGCAAATTTTCTGCATTCCTGAAATCCAAAAATTTCATTCCGGAAACAGGCTATCAAATGAATACTTACTTTTATAATCAATAGAAAGTCTGGTATAATCTATTTTTTGTTACATAATTATCCAGAAGTACCAACTATATAGTTTGAAAGCTCGTAATTTAGATGCATCTATAATAATATGTATATGTAATATTATGTGGAATATAGTGCTCGGAATCGAGTCCATGAATTTTCTGATAAATGTTTTGTTAATAAAATTAAATTTATCTAAAAATGGATGTGTTTGCCAAATTTCAAGACACATTAAAAAAATGCATTCGGAAATAAAGACAAAACTACAAATTAAACATTCTAATAGCATGCAAGATTATAGCAATGTTAATTACAGAGTACTCTGTTCTACCGATCAAATTCATTTAAATAATCAAAACCAAATTATAAAATTCAGTAATATCTTGTTTTTTTTTACGTATTTAAATTATATGATAATTTTTTTAATTTACCAAGTTCTTATTTTTTTCCATCACCCAGATTAAATTTTCTATATCTTCTTAAAATTATATTTTTAGAACTGATTTAAGAAACATATCCAATGTGAAATTATAAATAATACAGAGGAAAATATTAATTCAAACCATGAAGAAACAGTGAACATATAATTAAATATCTGTAAGAGAATATTCTATGTACAAATCATAAAATTAATTAAATTTGGTTTAATATTGTTCGAAATTATTTTATCTCAATTCTCATTTATTGAATATCCAATATCTTACATAACTGAGACTCAACTGTTATTAAATTGTAAAAAAAAAATAATCATTCAATTTCATTATCAGAAAGATTAATTTTCTTAAACAATGAACATGCACATTTTCTATATTATTTTTATCAAATTTAACTTAACATTTCATTAAAATTTAAATTTAAATTCTCTTTTGTGTCACAGAATTGTATTTTTATTTTTCCGGAATATAGTTTTGTCATAATAATATCTTAATATTCTTTTGTAAAAAGACAAAATATATATGCTCGTATATATATATATACTCATATATATATATATATATATATATATATATATATATATATATATATATATATATAATATTTTGTTCAATAAAACAAAAAAAAATCTTTTTTTAATGCATCTTAAATATTCATTATAGTTCCGTTAGACATTTTGTAAAGGAATTTCTTCATATGAGTTAGTTAATTTTATTAAAACTTTATTCGCTGATCTGGAATATTTTTGATTTTTATTAAAATATTTCATTAATAGCTGACATTAAAAAAATCGTTGTCTTATGATTTTGTAACATGAGCCTTATTTGCGATTAGAAATTGGTAATTATTTCCTAAATATATTAATTTCATTGAACTATAATGTTTGCACTGGCAAGTTTTAAATAATAAAATTTTGAAATTTCTTAATAAATAATAATAAATTGGCACATTTTTAATGATTAATAGTAAAATTCACTTTCAATAAACACAATATTTACCATATATTTCAGATACATGCTGGAAAATTTTTATAATATTTTCGAAAGCTAAATTTTTGCGGTTGGTTTATGCACTTTTACGTTAGCAGGGTGTAAGCGATAAATCGCCAAACAATATGAAGTATAGAATATTTTTATTTATTTAATTTGCACTTCTTAACTTAATGAAATAAGTTATTTATTTTAAGAAAACGAGTTGTTTTATTTTTGAAATTGTTCATATTGCTGGCTTATTGCATCGTCGCAAAAACGAAAAAAATTATGCTGTCGAAATCTGAGCCCTGCCAACTGGAAAGTACTAAAACGTACACCAGAAATAGTAATAAAATATCGCAAATAGTTGTCAAATAAAAATAACAATAAAATGGTGTAATGTTTGAACCTTACATAATTTTTTTTTTCCATTTCGGTTTTTATACAGTTGTAAACTTAGAAGAAATTAGTTTAAGAAAAAAATCCACTTTCGTTTATACACTGATCAGCTTATAATTAAAAATACTTAGTAGTTATAATGTGTCTAGAATTATTTTCATGCATTATTATTTTTGTGAACACGTATAAATTTAATGGCAATAAAAATTTTTAGATAATACCATAATTTTAAGATGCTACCTTCTTTACCATGATCTTCAAAATACTACATAAGGTAAACAATCTCATTAGCACAATAGAAAATATTTTTGTTGGAGAAAGACATCAATAAACGCAGCATTTATTAAAATTATAAACAGACGACTGGGGAGGGTTTTGCTAGTTAAAAGTTTTATTTCCAACTAACTTACATAAAAACAAATTTAACCTAGGAAATACGGAATTCGCCCATGTAATTACAAAGATAATGATCTTATATCATTAATAGATTTTTATACTCGAAAAGAAAATGAATAAATTGTAATAATTATATTAATACATTTCAAGAATGAATTCGATATGTTTCAATATAATTCAATCTGAAGTAGAATAACAACCTATATATGTGATTATTTTGGACACTTTAATACTGGCAATAATAACAGCCTAAACTAGTGGAAAACATTTAATAAACTAGCAAGTAAAGACTGTTCTCAAAGTTCTTGCAATGTTCCAACATTATGGAATCTTGGACCCAATGAGGTTCTTAGTTACTAATGGCCTCCAGTATTAAAAAATGCTATCGATATAAATGCACAAATGTTGTTCCTTACATTATGTAACTAAAGAGCAACATCAACAGTGCACTTTAAATTGTTAGACGCTTTCCTCTATATCTCTTAAAAATGCAAACGGAAACTGCATGCACTATTGTCATTAGAGCAAAACAGAATTTACAAATGAGAATGCTTCAAATTGCAGCTGATGACTTTAAGCAGAAATTAGATAGGTTTCATTTATACGATATCAGCGTACTACTTTAATATGCTATTTCAGGATATTATCATGCAAATTTGGAATCTTAACACCTATGCAGCTGATAATTCCAATACTTTACATCAGTACTTGACGAAAACGAGAAAGATGATTGATTTCAATAACATGATAGAACTCGTACACAGAAAATCCAGTAATTATTCTTTTGCAAATATTATTTGCTCATGATTTGATATCAAATTGTTTCGACTCTTTAGAACACCAGATTGTTTTCAATTCGATTTTATCATTCGATGCATTCGAAGTTTTTGAAGTCCGCAAATATAATCATGCACTAAAGGTTAATTTGAATGAGATTTCAAATAGTGAACACTATTATGAATAAATGTGATTAATCATTTAAGATTTACATCCTTCAAGAAATCTTTTCCAGATTTTTTGTCTCATATGCATTGTAATTTAAAGGGCTTGGCACCAAATATCAGTCAAATTATCAATTTTGATATTTTTACTAGAAATTTTAAAAATGTTCCTGCAAAATATTTTATCCTATAACAATTTTAAAGTGAATATTATTTATGAAGTTGCATTAGCTCATTCTACAAATCTGAATCAAAACTAACAAGTTTTTCACACATGACTTTTGGTCTTTTCAAAAAGATTATATGTAAAGCCACATGCATAATATTATGAAACATTCAGGAGTAGTAGAAGAATACTTTGAATAATAGAGACAATGATTATTTTGGTACATTTACATATTTATTTACCATTGATCGAATTTCCTGCTTTTGTTCCATCTAACTTTGAAAAAAAAAATTTTAAAAAGAGTGTAAGATTCTATATTTTATTAATAATGAGTGCTTATTCATTTAATTAAAATGTATTTAAATTAAATAGCATGCTACGTATTAAGAGGGAATATGTGTTTGCTTTTAAGACGGAATGTCAACCGTTGGCATAATGTAAATAAGGGATTATTACTCCAACGTTACATAATGGATTTATTATTGAAATTAAATGTACTGCATCATATTATAAAATTCTATATGTCATTCTTATGTAATATAAAAGAACATAATTTAATGGATTTGTAATTATCAAAGAGTAGAAATATAAGATGAAAAAATTCCCTAAATACATTATTTATTGAAAACTCTGTTTGAATTTCGTAAACCAGTTAGTTCTTTACAGTTTAGTTACTATATTAAACACTAATTATTGAAGTCAGCAGAACAAACAGGATTACTTGGCGCCTTTTTATTTCTAATTCGTCGCTTTTTTTCCCCATCTTTTTACTCTGTCGCAAAAATAATCAAAGAAAGAAATTAATTAAACACGCTGATGTGTTTTTATTAGTTTTTCTTTGTCATTAACAATTCCCTTAAAGAAATTTCCTTCAGTAATTAGGGAAAGGTGTGCTAAGAGGTTTTTTAAATGGATTCATCTTAGTAATGGATTTTCTTGCTTCAAAGTTGATTTCGATAATCCGTTTCCAATTCGCATTCTTTTAAACTTAATAGAAATGGAGCAAAACAGAGTTAAAATTTACATAGGAATTTGCAACGTTATATTTAGATAACCGTTTTCATGTATTTGCTTGTTGTTTAGAGAACTAGTGTTGTTTTTTTAAATAATGAAATGAAGTATTTATCAGAAATATATTTCTTAATTTAGGAATGTCCAACTTTTTAAGTTTCCTGGGTCAATTTGTAGAAATTTCTTGTCTTGAATGAATTTAATAACACAAAATGCCTTCAGTAATATTTACACAAAAACAAAATCAGATGCATACATTACAAATAATTTGTTTTATGTAACACAATAGATTGAATTAATGACAATAGATTGAATGCAATTCAAGATTAAGAAGTTCTCTAACTGCTTACATACAATTATACAAGCCTATGATTAAAGCCAAAGTTTTAATAAATGGTATATTTATAATAAATTATTTAAATCAATACCTATCTAAAGATAAATAGTTTTTTTAAAGATATTGTTATGTCATTAGAAAGACGTACGTTGTGATCGAAACACAGAAAATTACATATCTTATATGAAGTTACATCTTTTCTATTTTGTAATCTGGGTATTTTTTTATTTACTTATATTTTTAGTTGAAAATAAACACATTCTGTGTTTAATGTCAAAAAATACAGTATAAAAAATTAATTCATCAATTCATTTATTCTGCGTAACACCAGTTCTAAAGAAAAATATTTTTTCTTGAAAGTAAATTGCTTGTCTTTATAATTTTAAATTACAGTTTACATTTATTTCGTTACTGGTGTTCTAAAAGTTTTGAACGATATCACTTATAAGTTTTAGGAAATGTTCAATTAATTCTTGTTAATTTAATAATTTAGTTTCCATATTGAATATATCATTGAATAATCATAAATTAGGGGGTGTTAACTGTATAGTGTTATTTCCTTAAACTGAATATACATTTAACTGAATAGATTAAAACTGAAATTTTTGATCTTTAAAAATATAATGAATCTATTATACATTTCCCCAAGTATCCTTTCCAAGTTTCAGTAAAATTGGCAGGGATATTTTTAATACAAAACCTGAATCGATTGGAAAAAATATCGAAATTGAATCGATATTCTTTAAAAAATTGCCCGATTTGGTTTTAAGCCAATTTGGTGACTTTTCGTGGTAGGCAAATTTTTTTTAAGGTTGATGTTAATTTTTTATGCTGTTATAATGTTTATAGATAGTTTGACGTCAAATAAATATGACATACTAACCGATAAACTGAAAATTCCGTTTAAAAAATATGAAAAAATGTGCATTGTCTTTTTGGTTACAAAAATGATCTCAACAAGGGACAAAGAAATTTGGAGACTTTTTGTTGACACCAAACGGGAGATAATGTGTTATTAGTTGACAATTGATGAGTAAGTAAACAGAAAGAAGCCCCTTTTTACCTATGTTATAAAGCAGGTTCCAAATCATTTGACAACATTAAAAAAAGGTAAATGACAGCAGATTAGAAGGGGACAGTGTCAGGAGGTCATGGCAATCTAAAGGAGATGGTTATCTGACATAAATTAAAAGGGAAAGGCATTTCCTTTGCTTTTGTGGAATCAAGTAGTTTAGATTGTGTGCCTTGTTTAAATAATAGATTATTTTCTAATAATTTCATGCAAATTAAAATGATAAGGGATCTTTCTTTTAACGTCTCATTTTTTTTTCTTTTCAAATGTTGTCCTAATAAAAAAATACGAAAAAAAATATAATTATTTCTTTATGTAAATAAAATAATTTTAGCATATTTATAATAATTCTAAAAAAACTGTTTTTAAAACAATGTATTATATTGTTATAATTCCTCTAAAACTATAAAACTTAAATTCAAATAAAATAAATGGAATTCTAATATTTTATCCCGTGAGTAATCAAAAATTACGAAAAATCTTTTATTAATATTTTAATTGGATAAAAAAATAATCCAATTAATTTTTAATTGGATAATTATTAATCTTTACTCCTCAAGTTGAATAAAAAATTAATCCAATTAATTTTTAATTGGATAATTATTAATCTTTATTCCTCAAGTAAAATCACAAACTGAACCATGACGATATTCTATAAGATCAAGATGGTGCAAGCTGAGACGGATTCAACATGAATGGGAACATGCCTGTCTCTTTTATGCACGACCTGTTACATATGCATGTAAATTTTCAGTAATTTTATTTCATAATTCTAGATATATCTTTTTAAACAGTTGACTTGGTAACACCATTACCTCGCCTCCCTATTTCAGTTTTAAAAAATCGTGTTTTGTTATCTCTCAACTTTGAAAGTTTACATAGTTATTTATTTATTGAAAAGCATTCAACTCTATATAATAAAAGCTATTTTTACAGTATTTCACGAAAAAAGGGTAAAAATGTGGAAAAAATAATTATAATGTAATGAGTTTTTTTTTTCTTACTAACTGCACAACTAATGCTGAATTGGCAGAATAGCAAAAAAAAGCTATTTTTTCATAATATTTGAGCCTCTGTTCTTAGAAAGCACTTGATTTAATCCAAAAAACTTTGTGTGATTTCATAATTCTGTAAAAGCAACTTGTAAAAAAAGTGGTGTGGCGTATTGGGTGAAATTATATGGATTGATCCAGCTACTAAAACGAAGATGACAATTAAAAATTAATACACTTCTTGTAAAGTGTCCAACGTTGTAAAATTATTATGTTGGACAAGAAGCGTGATAAGCTTAGGAATTTGTATTTTTCCTTTTTAATTAACAAATAATATTCTGTATTGTGTTATATTTATAAGTGTATATAAACATATGGAAGAATATTGATTAATTTATCATCTTTGCTCAGATAAATATCTCACAAAATATCTTTAATGATAAACTCTAATACCCGTAATGGAATTCGATTTTTCAATAATAATTACATAAAGAGGTTTATTTAATACTTTTATAGTAATTATGGATAATGCATTACAAATAACGCAATTTAAATCCATAATTCATTTCATATAAATTCCTATTAAAATAATATCGAAATCTGTATTAAAGTTCGAAAACAGTTTTCAAATAAAATCTTCCAGAGAAATCTCAATATCATATTTTAGACTGCAATCCATCTAAATTAAATAGGTAAAACTAATAAACTGTCCAATTAAACTAAAATCAAAAGTTTTAGAAGAAACTCTTTTGATATCGTATCTCATCAAAAGCTGGAAGCTCAGATTTGTTTCTTTTATTTACTTCTTCGAAACTCTGTTCTCAAATTATCTTGTAAGGTAAGAAACTAAAGCGATAAATATAGTTAGAAGAAGTTGCAACTTCTTGTCCCATTCAAGAGTCTGTGGAACTCAATTACAAACAAAACACAACAACGAGAGGAAAACAAAATTTCTCTGTTCTCCTAGAAAGTGAGATAAGTAACAAAAATTGTCAAGACATTTGTTTTCGGATAGAAAGAGGAAAATAAAAACACTGTTTCTTTCCCACTACATTTCCATTTTTTTTACCATCTGTTTTAGATCTCCGCATTCTGCACATTTCTCCGCAACTCAGGTTTTTTTTTTTCAAAATTTAGAGATATATTATGAGTTGGTTTAAAAAAAAAAATAAATGGTTAATAAATATTTAGTTTAATAAAAAAAATAATTTTCTTCACGAATAAATCACTTATTATGTTAATATAGAAGATGAGAATAATGTTATGAGATGATATTCATGTTAAACTTTAACCAGCTAATGATGTAATGGAATTGGAAAAGAAATTCTATGATGTAACAGCTGAAGAGTCACATTGCATTCAAAATATATTCCTTTTCTCAGAGGTCTGATGAAATAAAGCTAAGGACTTTCAAGTTAAGGAACATGGGTACAAAACCCGAAATCAACGTAGCTATTAAAATAAGGCTGAAAATCGCTATTAAAGACATCTACAAATCTAAATAAATTAGTATGTGCAATAGGCTAAAAGAAACCACTTTAACGAATTTACACTTGACGAATTTACACGTGGTAAATTGACTGGAAAGGTTGAAGAGAAGTTTAGTTTGACAAGTGTAACCAAACCTTTTTCACAAGCTTATAAAGCTTTCCAAACCCCAAGTCAAACTGTAAAAAAAGTTGGAGAAAACAATAACAACGGATAACTGATACAATATCATAGTGCAGGTGAAAAGTGAACCATACCAGTCAGTAGTCAACTTTACTTTGGATTTACATACGGTAGTGAGACGACAAATGTAGAGGTTTACTGTAGCCAGATGCTTTGATGAAGGCGGTCTATTCGTCTTCCTTCTCCAATTCTCTATCATTTTGATAATTATATATCGGTGATTCAGTTTAAAAATATATAAAAACGGAATTCTTATGAAAAGAGTCACGTTTTTTTTTTTTACAGATAAGAATAGTTTCAGTATTAAAAGAGATACTTAACGTTAACTGACAAGGATGGAGTAGGTAAATATTTTTATCCTTGATACAAGGGAAAGAGATCGTTATGGTGATTCTCGCATGTTGATCTGCAGAGAACCTTATGATGAACTGAAGAGTTCTGAACCAAATTTTCGGTAGTGATTACTTTATTTCTGTTATGAAATTTTCTGTTCGGTGTGGCCGGAGATATGTCTATTGTGAGCTAGTGATCCCATATGCGAGTTCCAGAATAACACGTTTCTATGAACGATAAGTATTGTTGAGAAGCTTCTAGAAAGTGAACATGTTACTAGACTACATTTTCTTTTGTACACCCTTGTTTTAAAAGCCGTAGAACACGTGTAGCACTTTTTAACCAAACGTGTTTCAGAACAATCATAGCCTTTGGAAAATACCCAATTAAAATTTTATTTTAAGAATGTGTAATCTTACCCTCATAAATATTGGATACTCTGGTGTTGAGTATAGATAGATGGTACCAAGAAACCATTAGCATTGGTCTACTTACAAACACAATATTGTTTTTTTCGATTGTTTTCTTCTATTCTGTAGACCTTCTATTCCTTTTTGTGTTAAAGTGAATTTTTGAACCTTGTTTAAAATAGTACATTTGTATTCTGAATTTCATGTTTCCTAATTGATTTCATGAGGTTTACGACAAAAAAGTAAAACAATAATAAAATAATAATGCACTCTTTTTATACTTGACACAAATAATATATATATATATATATATATATATAAAAAAATTGTGAAGTATAAATATATATATATATATATATTTTCTGAGATTTTTACTTTTAAAATTTATTTCTCTTTAAAAACAAACGCTTAGAAGAATCAATGTGAATTTTTTTATATTCATCAGTTCATTTATTTGATATTTAAGAAAAAAAAAGAAAGAAAATAAATGAAGTGTCTGAAATCAGATTCTGCTATAGAGAGTGAGTTAATATTATATGAATAAATAATAATTACATTTTTATAAATGGCCCATTTTCTTATCTTTGTACAAAATATACTATTATTTAAAAAATGATTTTATTTTCATCATTAGTTTTATATCAAAACATTTTGTCAAGTTTATAATGCTTAAGATTTTATAATGCTTAAATTTATTCAATATGGTTGTAAAATAAGTTTCATTTGACTGGTGTATTACTTATTAATTTCAGGTAACATTTGAAAGAATTAAACATTTTTTTGATAAAATTAAAAGGATCTCTATTATTTGTAACAATATTTATATAAGAAATATATATTATATATATTTATATATAAAAAATCATCCTTATTTGATGAAACTATCCTTCATACTTAATCGTTCTTCACAAAAATAGCTTAAGATTTGAGATGAATTATCAGGTTAATTACACAATTGAATTTATAAAAAAACCGTTTCATTAACAATACCCATCATGTACTTATTCGCTAAAGCAAAATAATTATCGCAAAGATGAATTGCTGAGCAGAGTGGATTTCATCGTAGAGCTTGAGTGTTACTTAAAAATATTTATTACTAATCATACACCCTTTCTACTGTGTAAGAAGACTTTTTTTACCAATAGTGCAGCATGCTCGAACTTAAAAAAATTTTTTGATTTAGATACTGAAAAAAAATGTTATAATATAATAAAAAAAATTTTTAATCTTTAACAAATTTAATGTTCTTAATATATGCTGCCTAATCTTAAGAATAGATGCATTTTCCCAATAAAAAAGGTTAAATATATTGTAAATGCTGCCATTATATCAATTTCCTTTAAAAACTACGTTTTTTTAATAAATTAATGTCATTATAAGGCCTTATTATATGTATTTACATCTTCAAGTTTATTATTTTGTAATAATTTTCTATAAATGATCTCTAAAATGCATGGAAACATTACAGTTTTAATAATTAATACTTGTATATAATTAATACTTGTACCCCACTAAATATTTAAACATCAATTTTATTACATATTTTTATTTCCAATCAAATTATTTTTAAGAATTTATAAATTTCAATATTCACATAATTCAATTTCAGATTTCCCAGGTTTTCTATCTGTGACAGAAAACTTGTGAGTCAATATGCTTTCATTCTGTACCTATAAACATTAGTTTGCAATCCCAACTATTCATCTGCTCAAATTTCAATAATTGACGATACAGATCTATACGTCACATTACCATTCAATACATAAATTCAAGTCAATGGCATTCAAATGTGCAGAAAGACTTAGAGATAATCTTGACCACGAGAGTGTTGTTGTCATCGCTTTCATTCGTAGAGCAGACAATGCAGCGACTAAGTGAATCATTAATTTCTAGTTTATCTCTATAGCAGAATGTCTGAAAAGTAGCTGTTTCTAAAGAGAGACGGCATGTCCTGTGCACCAAGCGTGCGTCTGACAAATCGAGTTTCTTCTGACTGGTCCTTTCTCCCATCCATCGTGTTAGCGTGGACTGCAATGACAGGTAGCCATCGACTGTTTTGTCTCCAACTAGTCAGAATATATTGGCATGCATTTAAGACGTAGCTAAACACGAAGACTTTAATTTCAAAATTAATTGTTAAAACTGCTAATAAATTGTAGAATATTTAAAGGAAGTCACGTTATGGATTATTACTGTAAAAATCCATTGTTCAAATCCATTTTTTTTTCTTTTGCTGTAGTTTTTCTTGCGTTTAAAATAAAATTGAAATTAACAATTAGTCATCCTAATTTTTGAAATGTATCAATTATTCTATATTCGTTTGTACATTTACTTACCTATAATTTATATCCAATTTTTATGAGCTTGAAATTATGATTTTTTTTT
>BPLQ01009987.1:64854-77042 GCA_021605075.1 Caerostris darwini
TGCGCATTTATACCTGTTCTGCGCGATGCTACTGCCATCTGAAAATTTGCATATTGCTATCCCTTGACTTTTGTCACTTCAGTGTATATATATATATATATATATATATATATATATATAATATATATATATATTATAAAATTGTCGCTTACATGTTTCCTTAAGAACACTTTACATCAAAAATTCCAGTTTCGTGTTCAAGTCCCAGTGGCCCTGGATGTTTGTAATGGTTCGTAATCGATTTAAACCGTAGGTCCCGATCTGATATGACCGTCGAGTGTTGTGCGTAATTGACAGCCCTATCCCGGAAAAAGAAATAATCTCCTGACTCGAAATCTGCCAGTAGCAAAGGGCCTTGGCTCACCTTGGAACTGTTGCACCAATAAAGAAGAATAAGAGACTAAGAAATGTGTAGTTAATCAACAGAAGCATGAGAAAACGTTCTGCTTTATATCTAAAAAAAAAACAGATTTTCTTTCTTAGAATAAAATAAACAACTTTTTAAGGGCAGAAAAAACAATTTATAAATGTGCATCATCAACGGAATCATTATTTATCAAAGCGAGACATCAATCTGAAGCTTTCATTTTATCCACATCACAATATTGCCAGCAAAATACTGATATTAAAGAGCAATATATTTCAACAGACATGATGAATTATTGTTAGAAGAGCACTTTTTCTTTTTAATATCCTTCCTCCTCGCCCAATTGATTATTTTTACGGTCAGTAGTTCCGAAACGGAAGATGTGAATAAAGAAATAAAAAATAAAATCTTAAGACTATAAGAAAAAAATATATTAAGACTGGCATATATGTGGGCTTAATGCAGGATTTTTCTCTTATGAGAAATAAAATCTTAAGACAAATATAACATTAACACAACCCATAACAATAAAACTCTTTAGAATTACAAAAATATATAAAATTTCATTAATCAGAAATAAAATAACTTTATGTTTAAATAATAATTCTATAATTATGAAAGCAGATATAATTCAAGTACTTCTATGAATGATAAATTTACTTTATTCTTAAAAGGTAAATTTTTAATTTTGGAATTACTGGCATATAATAGCTTGAATTAATTTCTCAAATTAAAATATATTATTTAAATCTTATTTAAAAAATAGGTGAATTATCTACTTGAAATGTGTATATGATAGTGTATGTGTATAGTGTATGTCTACAAACATTTATCAATTGTCTTAATTAGTATCATTATTAAAATGGAGTGAATTTTAAAGTATTATGTGCAATACATTTTTTCAACGGATTCTTTTTTTTGTAATTTTCAGAAAAAAAAACTAATTTTCTTTTGTTTGCTATTTCTACCATTTAAAATCACTGTTTATTTTATTTCTTTATTCTAATTTCTTTCTTCGTTGATAAATTTTTTCATTCTAATTACAACACATTTAATTAACAATTATATTAAGGTGCCTATAACTCCAAAAGAAACTGCATTGAATTCAAAATCAATGTCTTTTAATCAAAAAACGCAGCAATAATAAACATAAATAAATTTTGAGTACTAATAATAAACAAAATATATTATTCTGACACATGCCAAAAAAAAAATTCTTAATTTAGAAACGCAATTGAAATGTAATAAAAACACTTGAAGACAAATACTTTTGCCGAACACCTCCATGAAGCCAAACACTTTTAAAACAATAAATCCTATTCCTTTTGACTGGCAGTAAACGAAGAAAATAAAGTTCTTTATATCACTTCCTAAATTATATCTTTACCTGAAGTCAATTGCTCGAAATACTTTCTCTAGCAGTGTAGTAGAAGAAGAAAATTACACTTAGATGAAAGTATAACGAAATAAAATGACATTACGCTAGAATTTGGTAAAAGAGAAAATAAAAATACTTCGAATATGGCGTAAGGAATGGAATTTAGCACAAACGATGTATTTTCAAGAAATTTTCCATCAATTAAACAAAAAAGAATGTTTACTTTCCCAACAATAAATCTGGAAAAGAATTTTGTAGAACTAGTTGATTTAAAATAATTGTTTGTTACCTAGTCCATTTTTATTCCTTGATTTATACCTTCAAAATTTATTACACAGAAATTAATAGCAATAAACTTATTTTCTTAAAATAATATTAATTACACTTTTTTTTAATATACTCAGAAATTAAATTACATCCTTTGTATAAAATCTAAAACTCCATTATTTAAGCTCTATTCTTCCATGTGATGACATATTTTTAAACTACACAATCATTTAATGAAACCAAGTATATATATTTCAGAATATTCCTGATGGTACTTATCGCATCTACTTGAAATTTTAATTTATTTCTGTTG
Organism: Caerostris darwini; assembly: GCA_021605075.1. Taxonomy (NCBI): domain Eukaryota; kingdom Metazoa; phylum Arthropoda; class Arachnida; order Araneae; family Araneidae; genus Caerostris; species Caerostris darwini. Next base: position 67,180 of record BPLQ01009987.1, read on the forward strand.
CTCGTCTTATAAATTGATAAATTGAATCTTGATAAATTTTACAGTAATTTTAATGGATGAATACATTTTCATTCAAGATGGCAATAATAACAGTAATTAATGTAAATGATAAGATTAGACTTTCAATGTCGAATGTTTTATTTAAAAACAATTTCAGAATTGGTTGAATCGTGACGAAAATCATCAAGACCAAATTTACTGTAAAGTGATTGCCAAAAATGGAAGTAACTCCATGCTATCCAAAACATAATAATTCTATGACACATAAAACGAATTTTTATGTTGCTAAAACAAGAATAACTGTTATAATAATAATTTTTATTTATTTATTAATGATTTCATTTAATAAATTTAAAATACTATTTTTTTATCGAGTTTCTTTGCTGAGATATTGGGAATTTTGTCAACTTTATTTTTATGATTATTAATTATTTTTTGTCATCTCTTTTTACTTTTTATGATTTGGTAACAGAAACATATTGGCAGTATGGAATAACAAGCATAAGCAACTTCTCGAAAGTTATTTTGTGTAATTTAAATGAAAACAATTATTAATATAACAACATTGGAATATCCCTCACTGCGATTATATATCATGACTTTTCTTAATTGAAATAGATTGCTACTAAGGCAGGGATAGAGATTGGGCAACTAAATTTGACATAAAATTATTTTTAAAATACTAATTCCATGATAAGACATTAAGTTATTCAGATTAAAATCCGAAAAAACAATTTTTTTAAAAAAATAATATTGAAACAATGTCTAAATTCATTAAACTGCGCTTCGAAATTTAAAAACATTTTTTACTTAAGTTCTGAAATATGAACTAAAAATTATTATTTTAAAAATTTGTAGATTATTTATTCAACAAAATATATTAATAGCAGATATAATATTTTATTATATACAAAATTTAACAGATATATTATTTGTAATATATTATAAATTCTAAAAGTATTGACATCTTCACAGCTATTTAAAAAAATATATAATTTCTAGTACTGAAATTACAAATTTAAAAAAAAAAAATCCCTTGATAGAGTTTTATTTTCTATTAAATGATTCAATCATTCTCTTTCAAAACTGTTCGTTTGTGTTTATCACACTATTTTTTCAGATTATAACTACTACTCTTAAAATTTCATCATAATGTAATAGTTATATGATAATCTATCGGAACATTTTTACTTAAGAATTATTATATCATCAGATAGCATTTTAATATTTCTTAATTTCTTAATTATATTCTTTGTTAATATTATCAAGATTAATCTGATGGCAGGGTTGCATGCATATTCTGATGGATCTTTTAGCATTGGGATACAATAGATTTATTTATTATTATTTTTTTTTTGGATAACACAATGCATTTTTTGTAATAAATATAATCCAGTAAATAATTTTAAGCTCATAAATATTTAGAAAAGAGTATTACATAATATTGATTTTCTAATAACAACTTTTTGAATTTTGTAAAATGATTTGTTTTTTTTTAAATATTCAGAAAAACGTACATAAAAATAAATATTTGTTTTCTTTAATGAATTTTTGAATTGTTTCCAATTTTGTGTATTTTGTTTCTTTTTACTTTTTAAAGTCATAAAAATTTATTTAAAAAATAATAGAATAAATTATTTAATCCCATAAATCTTGACGAATTGCTCTCACATAAGGTTTTGATTTGTATATTGAATCTCCAGGCTTATAAGCAATAACACCTTAATTCTCTCAGAATTACTTTAAATATTTCAGAACCATTGCCGTTCTCAAAAATCTCTGAATAAGAATTGAATTGATGGATCTTAAAATTTCACTATCTGAATGAATTCTTATTCGAATAAATATAAGCAATTGATTGGTGCGATATTCGATTAGTTGTAAAAAATGTCCTTGAGAACTAAACCACTCCCATGGGGTTCGAACATTCAGCAAATGTTTTGACAGACACCAGGAAGTATCAAAAGCATTAGACATAACAAAATAATATACTATATTGAACGGTTTTGCTGAAAATTTTAATGAATCTCTTTCTAATTCCATACATATGTTTCCGTCTGCCTTTAGTGTTTCAAAATAACAAAGCTGATATTAAGGCAGTTAGATGTAAACATCTGCCTCAATGAATAATATTTTGAATTTCCCAACTAATTTTTTAACCCTTTTTTTTATTATTTATTTTCAAATGCTATGCGAATAGATACAAGTGTGCTTCAATTGCTATATTCATAAGTATTCTGCTTTTTATCGTCCGTCTTAATAGCATTAGCACATCCATTTATGTTTCGGATATTGAATATTTTATAAATGGACTTTTCTATGTTTTGTCTATTCAACTGTATGTTACAAATTTTATTGCCACATCTAATTAAAAGATTGGGAAATTCATAATGAGCTTCAAAGATTTCAAACAAAATAAGAATTGTATAATTTTTTATGGAGATTGTTATCTTTATTTAATTAGAAACTGATTTTTTTTTCTTTTATAATACATACAGTGGGAAGAGAAATAATTAAACAAAACGTTAAAAGGGAATCTGATTTATTGAAGATGAAATTCAAGCAGTAAAATAGGGAACTTTGAAAAATCTGCCTTACTTTTTATGGAGACATTATTTTATTATAGTAAATTTTTTAATAATAAAAATCGTTTTGAGAACCAGTTATACAATGGCATTAATTATCACAAAGTGTTCAACATTTTATTGATGATAAATTTGCATGGGATTCTACTATTTTATATGTGGCAGATATCTTATTTCCACATAAGACTGATTTCAATGCCAAAATTTTAAATTAAAGCAAAAGTAAAAGGATTGATATATAATTTAAATAACTAACTGAAAACTGTATTACTTACTAATGTATTAATTAATTATCGTTAGCTAATGTGTTATACATTGTAATAATTACCCATTAGCTTATTGTATTTATGAATGGAATAAATAAATTTTTGTCATGTGCCTTCAAAGGATGTCATTACAGACCATGTACAGTCATTAAAAATCTAACTGAAAACTCCGTAAATAGTTAGTAAAAAATGTGTTTATTATGGCTTAGAACTTCAAGAATTTGAGAAAAATAGGCAACAAAATATTTGATGAGATAAAATTAGAACTTTAAATTGTTGGAATTTATTGAGTTTATCATTTAAATTTTTTGCCTTAGAAAATACTTAAAATGGATCTTATGATGAAGCAGATAATTAAAATGGTAAAATTATTTAAAAGGTGAGACTCATCGATGACTATGCGATTTTTTTTTTTTGTTGTTGTTGTTGTTGTAAAAGAATTTTTTGGTACTTACTATATAATGAAACACTTCTATAATTTGAATTTAAAACTTCAAGGAAAGTATTTAAAACACACATTTACAAACTTTATAATCCATGTAGAAACGAAAGATCTCCATTTTAGATCAAAGCAAAATCTTTTAACAATTTCTTAAACAATCAAAAGAAAGAGATGTACATAATAATGTCCATGCTAAATTATAATTTGATGTAAATATTTCAAATGATTTCAGAATTAATTTCTGTAAGGTTTGTCCTTTCGTTCCTGATATAACCATCTGCATGGTAGACAAGTGAATTTGCTACCTTAAAGCAAAATATGTTTAATTCATGCTCTCCTCAGAAATTCGAAAAGTTACCAATTTCTTTTTCTTTTCAAAAGACACGTTGAATATATTTCGAGAACAAGACGCTCTTTTCTTCCCATCCACCACATAATCCAAAAATGATAATGAACACGAAGTTGTATATTTTACACGAAAATGACAAGATTTCAAGGAATTTTTCTAATATATTTCTGCAAATACTTAATAATGCCTGGTCCTCTTCCATAATTAAAAATGTTCTTCCTCATACAGGAAATTTTTATGAGTTAGTACTATAAGAGGAGGACATCATTTTCAGTCACTTATTAGGAAGATAATATAGCATAGTATTACTATTGTGCCCAAAAAGTAAGAAGAATATTTTTTTTTGTTCAAAAACTCATTATTTATTCTTCCAAATTTATTTCATCGCCTTTAAAATAATCCCCCCCCCCGGACACAATGCATTTATGCCAACTTTTTTTTTCCAATCCGCAATGCATGCTAAAAGGTCATCGGCAGGGAGGGCCTTCAAAGCGCGCGGTTATTCACGTTGAATCTCTTCAATCGACTCAAAACGGTGTCCCCGAAGTGATCTTTTGAGTTTAGGGAATAGCCAGAAGTAGCACGGTGTGAATACGGTGGTTGTGGAACTATATGGGTTTCATTTATGGCGAAAAAGTCACGAAGAATCAATGGAGTAATCAATGGCGCAATCAGTTAAATATAGAAAATAATGTGATATTAAAAAAAAACAGAACTATTATACAGGAATACTAAATAATGTTTGGAAGAAAGGGCTTTTTGATTACCGCGGGTTTTTTCAAATTGTATATTTTAATTTAGAGGTAATATACATTTAAGATATAATTAATATTACATTTATTTAATAATTGTTTAAAATTTCTTTTACATTTTGTAGTATCCAAGAACAAGAATGATTATTGAAACTGTTCTTATTAAACACATTTTATTGCTGATATCGTGTGTTCATAAATATATGCTGATCGCAATAAAGTTCAGCATTTTAATGTATTTTCTGAAAATAATTTTAAAATGGAGCATGTTTTTGGCAATCCAAACAATACATTATGAATTCTTGAAGCAATTATCTGATGATTAATACATTAATAGTCAGCAGATTAAGAGTTTTGTGATACGATATAAAATAAATGCCTTATATACGACTGCCTACCAACTAATGTATATATTTGACAAAAAATTCTTTATCCTTTGGTTCGTAATAAAATAGCGTATGCTGGTCGAATTATTTTAATAAAACATAGCATACTATTTAAAGTCTTTCAAAACATCACACGACTTTTAAAGTAAAATTGACTGCTCGTGGTCTGTTATTTTAATCGAAAACAATTTCATTTTTTTAAATAAAAAATATATTTTTTTTTTTTTTTTTTTTGCAAAGGAATCAAAACTTGAAAATTTAATTTAATTTAATTAATTAAAACCTAAAACATGATTTTTTAAAGGTAAAATTCACTCATCAAAAAAAAAAAAAAAAAAAAAAAAAATAGCTGAAAAGCTAATTTTTAAATCTAACAAATTAAGTGATAAGTTTAAAATTTTTATAAGACTTCTGACACCTTAATGTTTTACTATCTTATATTTAACTGAAAAAAATGTTTTCATTGATAGCAAAAGTGCACTAACTTATTCAAACTTGTCCTTTAATTCCGGAATTATTATGTTTTTCGTAATCGCTGCTATTTGGATGAAAGAAGTATTTTTTTTTAATTGTAACAATAAAAAGTATGTAAGAAAATTAAATTCTGATAATAAAATTTCAGCATATTGCAAACTAGTGCACCTTAAAAATGCATAAAAATCTTATAAATTAAAAAGAAAACGTTCTTTCTGACGAGAAATATAAGACTGCAAGTGCTTTCACTAACTGTACATTCAAGTTGTGTAAATAAAAGATATTCTGTACGAATCGCAGGTTTGTTTAAAAGGATGATTTCTTTTCCATTTTTTTCTTATTAAACAGAAATACGTAAAAATAATGTAGCTAATAAAAATAAATTTTATTTAAATAGATATCTTCATTCATTACTTTTTTTCCTGTGTGACTACTACAACTACACCACACCAATCGCTATGTTTAGAGCTGAGCCTCTTTACAGTTTGGGAATGATATGGGTGAGAAGTCTCTCTGTGGTAATATGAGATCGGGTCATATGGCTTAAAGTGGATTCCAAACCACTACAAACATTCATGGCACCGAAACCTGGGTACCGAGCACCAGAGCCACTCGATCATCGGGTCCCTTTCCAGTGTGACTGGATTGGGTCTCAGAAACAGGTTCGAAAATTAAAAAAGTGGTTCTATGTCGAAAGTCTTCGTGTCTATGCCATGCAAGCAGCGTTAAATCTGTTGAAGAAATCACCCATTTACGACATATACGTCAGGTAAAAGTACACAGATGCTATCCCATGAAATGTTTGTTCAATGCACTATGGGTGAAGTGTGGCGAGAATCTCGAGTAACGCTGATTCTGAATTATTTCTGATGTTCTAATGCCAAATAGCTTAAATAAAAGTACATTCGAAAACATTTCCCATTTTTTATATCAGTGATTAAAATTTGTTAAACTCCACATTTATCTAAAAAGATTGCACTTAAAAGGAAATAGAACTTTTAGAATGGGTTTGGGTTGTTACTCTACGGTCATCTTGTACTAGGGTTAAACAGACGAGACCTACCGATTAAAGTGAATTCCAAACCACTAACAAACATCCATCCTACCTCCAGGATTCGAAAGTGAAGCCGGTACCATAGTCCAGAGCCCTAACCTCGTGACCATAAGGCCGCTGTTTGCGACGGGGGTTTTGGCTTTAAGTTATGATGAATATTTTAAATTTCGCATTACTTCTTATACTTTTTTGGCTTAATAATGATTATTAAATTAATTTATTTAATACAAGGCTTGATACAAAGTTATTTCTTGCCAAATGCAGCCTAAGAGCGTTAAAAGTAGGGCACCGCTCATTTAACTATGTTAATATGATTTTATGCAATTTCTTTCCCTTCTTTTTATAATATATCTATTTGGAATGTTTTGAATTCTTTAATTTGTTATTATTTTTTATAATTTAAGAGACATATTTATCTTGATAAAAATATTTCTTTTCCAATTGTATTATTCAAGTCAAACAATTGTAATCAAACGCCAACAATTTTATTGAAATATAATTTCTGTAAACTGCAGTGCTAAATAAATACAACAATTTTTTTAATTGCATACTATAAATCAATAGACAGAATTTATAAAAAAAAATGACAAATTTAAGTGCTATTCTTAATCCTGAAATTCATAGATGCAAAATCACCTTAAACATTAAATCACTTATTCGAGAAAATGTTCGAACCAAAATAATTCCATATCGTTTTTTTTTAAATTCTCCTCCACACCACTTTAATGATGGCTTAGAACATGTGCATTTCCTTATAATTACACTTATTATGGCGCTCTTGATCTCCAATCAAAGTGAAAGATCTCACTCATCAGCGAGATAATTAAATTTGAAGCCTGTGTCATAACTTCCTGAGGGACGTGGGATGAATACCATTTTTACATCAATTGGACAGAGCCAATCACCACCTCATTGCACTGGTTTAATTTGAATCTAATTATTCGCAGAATTATTCTAAGAGTCTGAAAAGGCTCTCTGGTTTCGCCGTGAATTTTTAATAGTAGAGCAACATCAAAGTCAAACTCGTGAATAACTGAATGAATTAAGTCTTTTGGTTGGCACAGGTCTTCAGTTCTCTTCTGCGTCATTGTCTTTTCAAATTGAATTGCCGCAGAGTAGAAGTATATATTTATTAAGAGATGTGGTTGTGTTCTTAATTTTTGCCTGACTTTATTTTTGTATTTATAAGCCTATATTTGGCGTATATTTGTTAAAGAATGTTTGTCATGTTACAAAAAGAAGAAAATATGATTTAAACATAAATAAGACAAAGACATAAAAGACATAATAACATAAAATAAAACAATAAAGACATAACACAGACATAATAAAACATCGTAAAGAATGTGAATTATGGCATAAAAAATAAAAGAAAGTCGAAGAAAAGATTTTTTCCATCAACCATCCATTGAAAAATAAACACTTTGGATGTGCGTTGCCTAAGTACCAGAATGACCTGGTATTTAGCACGTTAGCTATCAGGTAAAGAGTACTTGGTTAGACACGGGACTCCTATTCAATAATTTCAGCGACTGTGTTTGGGGATGTGAACTATAAATTTTTAAGCCTTTTGTAATGGAATGCCCTTTTGTTGTGCTGGAGGTGGAGGGTGCGGATAACTCGCTTGCTACTCTTAAACCTTATTCATTTAAAACTGAATTGGAAAACTATGAGTGTAGCAGAGATAGAGAAAAGTATATAATTTTAAGCCTCAACAAATCTGTGGTTCTAGTGATTGACTCAGTTCAAAGTAGTCGGGATTCAAAAAAATATAATTTATCTGATTTTTTTCATTATACACTACTTTATTGGCGAAACAACCCCATGGTGGGCCATCCGCCTTCTGGCAGATTTCAAGAACGGAGATGATTTCTATTTACAGAGTAGGATTATCAGTCCTACGCTCTACGGCTGTATTAGACCAGGATCTATGGTTTAAAGTGGTTTCCGAACCAGTACAAACATCCATGACACCCCATGGCATCCGACACCTGTGGTATCGAGGGCTAGAACGCTTCCTTATACACTAAGTTGAATATTTTTGTAACGAGACAAAGGTTCGCCAACGAGTCTTGGCCGAATGTGTGTACATTCAGTACTCAGTAAAACTTTCATCACGTACTGTTGTTTGCTGAAGTAAATACTTTTTCCCGGTTCCTATCCTTCCTACGATGGTATATTGAATATGAAACATTGTATGTGTATTTTCTGGAATTCTTCATATCGATTCAAGTATCTGCTATACTAGTTGACATGAATTTTAGATTGTACATGTTACTTGAGTGGATAAATATAGGTGCTGTTTTGCCACCTTCCAGAAAAATTATCTGAAACCTTTGTCTCCTCTGCTAATCATTTCAAAACTTATTAAGAGTGTTATAAGCACCTACAATGCCTAGAAAAGTGAACTTTCAGTGATATATTCTGCTTTCTAAATGATATTTTCAGAAGCTCTAGGTGCTAATCATCAGAGCATTTAAACAATATTCTACATTAAGCTAAACACTTAAACTAAATTACCAATTACTTTACCAACTGAATTTTTATTCTGATTAAAAAAATTCAGTACCTTAATTATCTTGACCACTAAAATAAGAAATTGCAAAATCGATTATCACAGTTTGATTGTCTAAAAAAATAATTTTCTACACTACTTTGAATAATTTTGTATAACAATTATAATTTCGTAGATATTTATATTCTTAAATTTTTGAAATCATAATTAAACTATCACATTTTTTAAAAGTAAATAGAGAACAGAATATTCAAATATCACATCTTTGAAACTGGTGTTTTTAGTATTTACGTAACAATAACATTGAAGTTAAAAGCAGAATAGTTGCTGTAGTTGAAAGCGGAATAACTGTTGTAGTTGAAAGCAGAATATATCACTTTCAGTTCAAAACAGAATAGTTATTGCACTTGAAAGCAGAATAGTTGTTGTATTTGAAAGCAGAATAGTTTGTTGCAGTTAAAAGCTGAATATATCACTGAAAATGATATATTCGGCTTTTTAAATGTTATTTTTTGAAGCTGTATATGCTAATCAAAAGAACATTCCACCAATATTCTAAGAAGAGACTTACCAACTGAATATGTCTTATTAAAAATATTCAGCAGCTTGATTACCTTGGCCAATAAAACTGGACATTGCTAAGTCGATTATCACAGTTTTCTTGTATCAATATATATATATATATATACTCTAACTTTGAATAATTTTATATAACCATTTCAATTTAATAGATATTTATATAGTTCTTAAAATTTTGAAATCATAATTAAACTATCACATTTGTAAAAAAGTAAATAAAGAACTTATTATTCAAATGTCACATCATTGAAAAATAATGTTTTTATTATTTACGTAACAATAACAACGTAGTTTTAAACAGTTGAGATTTAAACATAAAGCTTAAATGGCGTGTACAATAATATATTATAATGCATAAATTAAATTGAAATATGTAACTATAAGCATTTTTTTAATAAAATTATTCATTTAATATTGATATTATACCCAGCTGAAACATTACAAATCTCGTTCATTTAACA
>BPLQ01009987.1:86796-98524 GCA_021605075.1 Caerostris darwini
CCTTATTATCAGAGTCATAATGAAAATTTATTTTATCATTTTATGTTTTTATCATAATACATATTCATTTTATACAAACGAGTGATAATGTTAACTAAATTAAGACATTAAAATATTTCAAATATTTCATAAGCGGTTTAGATTATTATAATACATTTCAATGGCAATTTAACTAGATTTAAATAAATGCTGCTCATAATAAATACTCAAAGTACAATTATACTAATTATATAAAGTAAAATAGATGAATATCTTTAAAATGTTATTTAATTTGTTTCATTCTAAACGCCAAATAAAATCATAGAAGGAAAGTGTTCGCAATCTTTAAAATTTTTAAATATGTATTGAAGAATTTAAATTAAATATTTACATTTGACAGAATTATATTTCAGAATTATAAATAAGAAAACATTTCAATGCTATTATTTTTTCTTTTAAGAAAGGCATATTCCTTTTAAAAAAGTATAGAATATTGATTTTATGATAATTTAAAATATAAATAATATTTTATTTTTTTTATGATTGTTAATCAGTCCAAATGTTTACTCATAAGCGACTAATAATACTCTGCTAGATAATATAATTTTTAAAAACCCAAATATGGTTGGAGTTTAAATTCATGTAATGTATAAAATTTATCATTGTGATAATTTCATTGAACATTCATTCATTTATGTTCACAATTTGTTATCCTAAGCTAAGATTACATACAAGTTCAAATTAAATGCATGTATGGTCATTTTAGTGCTATGATTAAAAGATTATTTATTTCCAATAGAGGAAATTCAATATTTTTCTTCAATTTAAAAAAAAAATAACAGTTAATTTCATTAAAATTATATATGTGTTTAAAATTAATTTAATTCAGAGTCCTTTATTTATTTTGTTTTATATATATATATAAACTCATGTTTGTGAAAATTGCAACACCATGAAAGACTTATGCGAATGAGCTGAAATTTTCAGGAAATGCAAATAATCGCATGATATGCAAACGATTAGAACTTCAAATCCGTAGCGCGGGTGTATGCTGAATAGCGCCCTCTGAGCGGCGGATGGATCCGAATAAATAGACGGCTGTAGCGAGGCGAGTATGGTTATCGGTGGTTATATGCTAGTGGTAAACGTTAGCTCAATCGTTACTTATGCCTCTTCGACGAATGAGAGCGAGATTTAAACAACTTACAGAGTTTGAACGGGGGATAATCATCGGCCTTCGTGAAGCTGGATTGTCTTATCATGCAGTAGCCGCTCGTGTGCAGCACCACAGTGATGCGTCTTTGGAAGCAGTGGACGGACGAGTGTCGGACAACTCGGAAATCCGGAAGTGGACCCCGAATTATGACGTCAGCACGCGATGATAGACACCTGGTCCGCATGGCGCTGACAGACCGTACAGCTTCCTCTAGACAATTGACAGAACAGTGGTCAATAGGTACAGGTGTTTCATTGTGTGCTTCATCAATTCAGCGTGAATTGCGCGCAAGGACTCCTTTATATAGAATCCCTCTCACGCTAAACCATCACCATCTGCGGCTACAATGGGCCGCTCAGCATAGAGACTGGCGTGCTGATTGTCAGCATGTCGTATTTTCTGACGAATCCCGCTTTAATTTGTGGTACCATGATGGCCGCATTCGTGTCAGACGCTATGCCGGTGAATGCCACCTTCCGGAGTGGACGAACACCCGGAGTTACGGTCTGGGGTGCCATAGCATATCATGGACGATCTCAATTGCTAAGAATTGTAGGCAATCTGAACAGCAACCGGTACATCAATGAAGTACTACAGCCAAAAGCTGTTCCCTTTCTTCAAAGCATGCCAGGCGCTGTATTTCAACAGGACATATTGCTAGGACTGTCCAATCCTTCTTTGCAACGCGCAGGTACAGCTTCTTCCTTGGTCTGCGTATTCGCCGATTGAACATGTGTGGGATTTCGTTGGTCGGCGTCTCGCTCGTGATCCTCGTCCTGTTGCTTCTGCAGACGAACTTTGGGTGCGCATACAAACAATATGGAATGCTCTTCCTCAGGCAGACATTCAAATTTTTTTTGTCTGCGTGCCACGTGTAGCAGCACTTATTGCGGCGCCTGGTGGCTACACAAAATATTGATTCCGATCCCATGTTATTGCTTGTTTGCTTTGAACATTTAATCATTTATCTGTACTACTACCACTCAACTGTGTATTAAATTTCATTCAATTATGACGATTCCTTCATGGTGTTGCAATTTTCACAAACATGAGTAAACTTTATATATATATACTTTTTATTACTTTAGATTTTTGCAATTTATTATCTACACTCTACACTTACCAATATGAAAGTAATAACGAAATAAAACATATGTATATATTTATTATAACGTATGTATGTATATAACATATATTTCCTGTTTCTAGGTTCATAGTTAACTTTTAAGTGGAAGACAAAGTCTGTTATCAATATTGATCTTCTTCCTCAGAAGCATCATACAAGACAAAGAAATAGAAGTGTCTTATTATTTCTCAAAAGACTTATATCCAAAGATCCTTTTAAGATATACTTTTATCAGCTTGCTCATTAATATTTAAATCCAAACTGATAAGCTATTTAACGTAGACGTAAGATAATTTAGGAAGAAGAGATATTTGTTGTTTTGAGTTGAAGATTCCAAACCGAAAAGCATGAAGTTCTTTGCGATTGCTTCCGTCTTTTTTGGATGTTTTTTATGTAAGTACATAAAAAATTTTAAAAAAAAATAAATTTATTTAAAAATAAGATATAAATATAAATTGTTTTCTCAAATGGTTACTAGCTTACACTTTTAAACAGGTATTATTTTCGAAATTAGGAAAAAAATTTTATTTTTATCAAGTAAATTTTATCTAAAATTGTATATTTTCAAAGTAAAATTGCTGTAAATAAAATTCTTGCAAAATTGTATATATTGCTTAAAATTCTAGAAAATTTGTAAAATTCTCTGAAATTCTTGTAAAATTGTATATATATTTATATATGTAATTGTATTCACATGTATATAAAGGGTTCGTATTTTATTATATATAATTATTATACATTTTATTTGTTATATGTAGAGCATAGGGTTTTACGATAATTTTATGATTATTCTTTATATAATATAGTTTGTTAATCTGTAAACCTTTTAAAATGTCGTGATAATATAACAGTTATAATATTTTATTAATTGTCCTTCATTTTATTTTCTACCATTATGAAAGCCTTAATCTGCATAAATATATTACTTTGCCGGGAAATTTTACTTATCAGACATTGGATTGATAGATATTTAGCCAGTTCACTGTTACCAGGCTCAGATTGAGAAATCATTACACTGAGTTTGTTAAATGGCGTCAGTTTTGTGCTACGTAACGAACAATACAAATAAGGCTTCTGAGGTATTAACAAACATCTGTTTCTTTCTTAACAGGAGGCTACTTTTAGTGCAAAAGACATCTTTTGCCATATCAGTGCTCCAGAAATTTGGATTCTTAGTTCGGTATCAATTGTAGGACTTTTAACCAGCTCTCTCAGTTTGATAACCCATCAAACCAACCAGCAGGTTGTCCCAAATGCTGAAAAGCAAAAATTTACCAAATTATTTTTTAGATGAATTTTTTAATAATTCTGGTCCAAATCAACTACAGCAGGGGTCTCCAAACTTTCCAGCCTTAGGGCCACACTATTTACTCCAGCAGGTACCAAGGACCAAAACCGTTTTAATTTTTCTGCCATTATCTATAATTTCTAGACTAGTCGCCCAGTAAGCGCTCTGAGCTAGCGTACGCTTTGCTAAATCCGCTTCCTTCTCCAAAATGAAGTACACAAAGAATGTTTACAGATCTAAGTTAACCGATGAGCATCTTAAATCTCTTTTAATAATTGGTACAAGTAAAATTGATCCACTATTGTCAGTGAAAAATCACAATTACATAAATCTCATTAGTATTTTTTTACAAATGCCCGCGTTGCCCGCGGTTTCATTCGCGTTAATTTAGCTTTTTCGTTCTTGAGAGATTTTCAGGATAAAAATAATATGTTTGATTCAAGATATATACATTCCAAACATCGATATACATATATATGCGGTATTCTTTACCCCAACATAACTACCGAGGGTAACCGCGGGATGGTCGCTAGTTTATAATGTTGGTGAGATTCATTTCAATTATTTGTTAGTTGTTATGCTTAAGTTCAATTTTCTGCATATTATGCTTGTCATTAATCTTTACCTACCAAGCTTTACATAAATAAATGAAACCGGGTTATTATCCTTCTGTGTTTTTTATCCAACTTACTACAGCAACAATAAGCTATTCGCTGTCGCGGGCCGGATTGATGACACTGGCGGGCCGGATTTGGCTAGCGGGCCGTAGTTTGGAGACTCCTGATCTACATCATCGTGTTGCGACCTCGCTTCTCATCCGTACATACTCATGAAACTTTTTTCCTTTACTGGTATCACATCTATTTCTTGTAATTCTTCTCACTCATGACTGTACACAAGAAGAAAAAAAAACATTGCTTTTGTTAGGTAGTAATAAGGTAAGCTATCAAATTAATCCAACATCTGAAATTGATGGCATATAATCTTCTAGATTATTTTACATTTTATTATTTATTCCAATTTTTCAAATTACTGCCTAACAACCCCCTCAAATTAGCAGTTTATAGCCTTCTTAAAAAGCTTAAGCTTATGATAAATATTCTCAATAATTATTCAACCTGTTGAAAAGAATTGGTTATAAAATCTTATACAATTCTTATCTTTTTTTTCAAGAAACTCAGTTTATTTTTTGAAGACTTTTCAAACGAAGCCAAATTTAATCTCAGAACAGAACAGAATTACGAATAAAATATTAACTAAATAGTCAATCATTGATTGATGCAAATTATTTGTAATTTTCTGTGAGTGAAAACCAATCATCAATCAATTTGTCTTTTTTGCGTCAATTCAATGCACCTATCCCTTCAATCTATTTGTCTTCTTAGTTGCTAATGTATTTTCACGGACTTCGATGGTTGTACTACGTTCCTAATTTTAGAAACTGCTGATCTAGAGGACTGCATTATACTGTTAGTGTATTCATGTATTGTCTTCAAGCACATTAAATTACAACCATAACATTTGTTTGAACAATTAATTTAAGATTTTAAGTTACATTTTTGTTAGAACTGAATTGCATCTTAATGCTGGATTTTCTACTGTTCCTGATGCGAATGATCTCAGTTCAAAGAACGCGATATTTAATAACTGCAACATTACCAACAACATAATTTTTTTAAATAATTTATTATTGATTAATTTCAATTCAGCGTTGCCTAAAAAATTTATTTCCTTTATTTTTATGATTTTTCCGTTCAATCTACATTTTTACTGTCTACAAGGAAGAATACTTTCCTCTCAAAAAAAAAAAAACTATCCCAAGGTTATTAGATGAATGTAAGCTGAATAAATGCAGCTTTTCTGTACTTATGAGCATTTTAGAAAATGTATTTATGACTTGTGTAATTGAATAATTTATGGTTGTATAGTACATTCAAACCAACAAATATAGTAATATTAAATATGACAAGATTATTAATTTTTACGTATAGACTTAACCAAAACTAATATCTTTGAAACTAATATTTATAATGTATTTGAAACGAAATATTTTAACAATATGAACTTTTTGATAAAGCAGGAACATAAAATTAGTATGCCTCATTTTTAGCTAAGAAGGCATAGATTCTACCGCCAAATACTATACATGTCTGACTATTTAGCTTTCAGGAATAATTCGGGAGTTCCAAAACCAGCTTAAGTATCGTAATACGAAACTTTCATCATAATATTCAACTGTGTAAACAAGGAACTAATTAAACAAGGTAATATGTAGTCATGGACTTATAATATGTTTATGCTTTACTCCGCTTCAAAATAAAGTGTAATATGAATTGTTTTACCTCATTTTTTTTTCTAAAACGTCAAATCACATCTTTTTTACATTAGTAAATAAAACATAAAATTTTCTGCATCAATAACAGTTTCCTTTTTTTTTAAATAGATTGCATTCACGTATCTTTTGCAATTTTGCTTGAATCGTCCACTCCGAGATCGGTTTAAATGAACCTTTCTTAAATGATTATTTACATTGGAGATACGTCTTTACGTACAATTCGTCCATGGTTACGACTATCGTGAATAAGATTAATCGTTTTTGCTTATTTACTTCTTTTATAGAAATATTACAAACTCTGGTTCTATTTTTTATATTAATTGAAATTGTTACATTTTAGAATGTGGAACTTCATAACTTTTAGACTATATCGAAACGGGACAATCAACTCAAATAATGTAATTAATAGACTCATGTCCATAAATTAAGGATAATTCAGAATCACACAGAAATTGAACTCTAAAATAAAAATTTCACCTGTAGAATTATCACACACGTCTTGAAGAAGAATATGCAAATTACAGGAAACCACCAGATGGCGCGGATAGTACGTCACAATGACGAGAGTGTAAGAGAGGGGTATATAAGGAATGGTGGCAAAGAAGTAAAATTGTTCACAAGCGCTTTAAAAGCCTTTCAGTGCAATAACCGCATAGTTATGGCACAAAGGTAGCATTTGGATGATTTTTTACGTGGTAGAATTGTCGGACGACTGGAATGTGGACGTACCCAGCTGGAAGTATCCGACGAACTTGGAATCGCCCAGAGTGTCATCTCCAGGCTTTGGCAACGATTCCAAGAGGATGGTAATGTGAGTAGATATTACAGCACAGGTCGCCACCGAGTTACAACGCCGAATGAGGACCGGTATTTAGCAGTTATTGCCAAAAAAAAGACAGTCGGAGCACAAAATCAGACCTGTCTCGTCAGCTCTCTTCCGCTACCGGTACGACAGTTTCAAGGCAGATCGTATACAGACGCTTAGGGCACATTGGTCTATATGCTCGTAGGCCTGTCAGATGTGTTCCACTTACCGCAACTCACTGTCGCCTGTGATTAACCTGGAGTAGAGAGCATGCATTGTGGACACCGCAACAGTGGTCTTGTGTGATGTTTTCCGACGAGCCCAGGTTTAGTTTGGAGTCTGATTCACGCCGGACTTTCATATAGTGAGCGCCAGGTACCCGTTACCACCAAGAGAACACCATTGAACGACACCGTTACGGTGGTGCAGGATGGCTCTTTTGGGGAGGAATTATTCTTGGTTCCAGAACTGACCTGCATGTTTAGAGTGTAACGATGACAGGCCACATCTATCGGGATGTCATTCTGGAACAACATGTACGTTTGTTTCGGGGCGCCATGGGTGCTGAATTTCTGTTTATGGATGACAAGCCCGTACTCACCATGCAAACATTGTAGACGAATGCCTTCAATTGGAGGATATCACCCGTATGGATTGGCCAGCATACTCATCGGACTTCAATCCAATAGAGCATGTGTGGGATATGCTTGGCCGACAAATTGCAGCCCGTCAACCCCCTCCCACCTGTCAACCGGAACTTCGGTGGGCATTGCTTGATGAGTGGTGTAATATTCCCCAAGATCAGATTGATAATTTGATACTCAGCATGCCTAGGCGTTGTAAGGCCTGTATTGCATTGTCCGGGAGACATACTCCATATTAACCATCATACTAACCATGTTATACTGTTTTTTGTAAATAGGTTCTTTTTTTAAATTTGCTCCAGGGAGTAAAAATCGCATTTTTTATTAATTATGTCAAACATATAGCATCCCTTTTGCTCTTTACCTTTTGTTTAATAAATAGACTTTACAAATAAGTCAAATTTGTTTTGCTTCTATCTCTTTCTTTGCCTGAACTTCATTATCCTTAATTTATGGACATGAGTGTAATTGGAGAATGTTTATCAATTTATATCATATATCATGCATGTGTATTGTGAAATGAACGAATATATCATACGTATGCTTAAATTATGCGTGCACAATCTCATAGGCTGATTTTGCAGGATTTCTGCACTAATCAATATTTGTAAAATAATTTTTTTTTTCAGTAGTGGTGTTTGGTAAAAATTGCCATATTGAAAATACATTGAGTGGACAAATTTTTGATGGAACAAGCAGAGGTGGATATGAAAAGTGTTGGATGATACTGGTTCCTGCAGGCAAATTTATTCATCTCAATATAATTGATATTCACTCTCAGGTGAGGTTTTCAATTACACTTTCATATTTGGAATTTAATTATAGTACACACTTGTATAAAAATTCTTTTTATTTAGTACTGTATTTAAGGGGATTAAACACCTTGGAGCAAAAAAACTCGATTTTATTTCTTTTAAGTTTCCAAACGCTATTTGTTTTTAGTAACCAGTATATATATACACATGCAAAAATGCATCCGTTCTGCATGGTTGTTAGTAGCAAAGATCATTGGACGGTACTACTGTACGAATACCTGGATCCAGATGCAATTGAGAGTGAATGCATTGTATTCGCCGATGGATGTAGCGCTTTGTATAGGATAAGCAGCTGAAATTCATGATATTTGATAAACCGGGATGTGTCTAATAATGTTGCAAATCCTAGAAAACATGTTAACACTTATATAACATGCTGTATGTCAGCAACGTTATACTGTTAGAAAACCCCTCTTGGTTATTGATTTAAAATTGCAACACAATAAGTTCCATCACCAATCTGACGAAAACATTTACTATCATCATGTGGGGAATAACGGAGAAAACGTGCCTGTTGTCATGGGAAATTGTCCCCTAGATCAGGATTCCTTGTTATACCACTGCTGACACAGATCATGTGCTATGGATACATCTCTGTCAAGTCTTTCTGCAACATCGTGTAAAAATAATACATTTTACCATAGTCTTAGTACACCAACACGAATCGTTAATGATCTAATAACCAATTGCAAAAGGTATGGATTTTCATCCCACAAAATAGTATACAACACATAGACGACACCATAAAAGCGTGCGTAGCATTGTATTTAAAATAGTAAACATTAAAACGATTATTAATAAACCCTCATTTCACATTTATTTCTTAAATATAACCACTTGTTTTAAATATAGTTTTAAAATACAATTCCAATACTTTAAACTAGTTAATTTGTTTTCTCGTTTAATACAGATTCAGAATATATCACATAATTCCGTATATGTTGCAATGCTGAAAGTTTGCATGTAATCTTATGACCTTTTGCAAATTTTAAAACTATTGAATACTTCAATTG
The DNA here is from genome assembly GCA_021605075.1 of Caerostris darwini. Classification (NCBI taxonomy): domain Eukaryota; kingdom Metazoa; phylum Arthropoda; class Arachnida; order Araneae; family Araneidae; genus Caerostris; species Caerostris darwini. Next base: position 96,018 of record BPLQ01009987.1, read on the forward strand.
TTAGAATAGAATTTTGATGGCTAGCTGTATATAAGAAAGGAAAACGTGATAAAAATAAATACTAATGGAAACGTTTCTGTGAAATGATTTCGTTATAAATTTAAAATTTTAAATTTCGGCTTCTAGTATTATATATTGTCTATCTATCCATCTGCCCATCTATCAATTTATTTAAATATATATATATATATGAATAGTATATAGGGTGGCCGACTGGGTAGATGGGGTTTTACACCCCATGCACTCGACACATCCAATTCTACTAGTTGGCAGCATCAACCAGCTGATAACTTCATGTAATGATAAATAGATGGCGCTTGAGTTCTTAGTTTTATAATTATAGAAAAGTATCTTCGACAACTCATTATGTATAATTACAGAGAGACGTACTGTTTTTACATCGCTTGATTTTGAAGATTATTGTATCTATATATTGAAATATTGAGCACGTGGAAGTTACCTCTGGCATTTCCTGAAGTAATCATTAAGTTCTACGAATTCATATTACACAAATTTCAGTTTTAAAAAAAAAAGAGAACTCAGTTCGGATCAGGTCTTAAATTAAGACCCAAGTATTATGGATACTATCGAATGAAGAATGACAAGCCCAATGATATATATGAAGTTCAAAAAATTGGACAACACGTGGGTCCGCATTTCACATTCACTGCAGCTGACTTCATGGTCAATAAACGAAACCTGATGATGTCAAAAAAAACGACTATGACTTCCTAAACAGTGACAACAGATATTTTACCAATCCCGACTTTATGTTAAAGGGGGTAGTGACTCTAATTCATCATGAATTGGATAAATTGTTTTTCATTCAATTGTTGTTTCACTTTCTTCAAATTTTTTGTAATGACATAAGCAGAAAAACGGCAACGACGATTAAATGGCCGACCAACGACGCTTATTTAAAGTCTACACAAACAGCCTATTCACTTGGATTTTACCCTTTGCTTTCTTCTTTTTTACATTATCGCGTAAATGATGACAACAATATTTATGCTGCTTGATGACGATATTCCATAACGACGACGAATGTCGCTATGGAGAATGGCCGACTTCGAAGACGGTGGTTTTACAAGCTATACACTCTACACCTCCTTTCCTACTAAATGGCAACATAATCCAGTTGACAACTTTATTGCACGATAAATAGATGGCGCTTGAGTTTCTAGCAGAAATAAAGCGTGGTGAACGTGGAGTTGAGTTTTCAGCAGCAACGACACATGTGCTATGGATGTGTTAATTGTTTATTGTGTAATTATTTTGTATGTGTGTGTTGTAAGTAAATATCTTTCTGTGATTGTACCTGAACATTTATGATGTTACACCCCTCCTCATAGATATACATTTTTTTTTCAGCGAACTTGTGATAAAGCCTATTTGAAAATATCCGTAATGGAAACACCAGAACAATATATTTTATGTAGTAAGGATAGGAATAAAAATCCGATTATAGCTCTGAAAAATGTTACCATTTCTCACATTACACTACACTCTGTATGGTATGATGAAAACATTTCCCCAAGCTTTAATTTAAGTTTTAACATAAGTAAGTTATTTCCTTTTTGATTTTCATTTTTCAAAAAATTTATTTATTCAGTATATTTTTTAGTTATATTTTTATACTACAGAAAATGTTCTTTTTGTATAATTTTCTTAAGCCTTATTGGAAAAAAAATAATAATTAAAAAAAACTTCAAAAAGTTTAAAAGTTGATTTACTACTACTTTGCAAAACTCTATAATAAATAACAAAATATAATTAGAGAAAAGGATTGGTTTTACGATCAAAATATTTATTTATTCACATTTAACAGTTGGTTATTTTTTTTCTTTTCCTATTATAAATACGAATCACTATAAATTAAATATACAATTGTGTAAAAAAAAAATGTAATTGTGCAAAATATCAAATTAGTTATAAAACTAGTGCTGATACAGAAAGATAACAGAGATTAAAGCTCGCTAGATGGCACATTATCCATCATTGAATCACCCATTTTTGTTTTTCCCTATTTGTTCTTTTAAATTAAATTTGTACATATATATTCATTACAATAAAACTTTCATTATATATGTTCATTAAACGATGATTTCTTATCAAATTGTTCCCAACGAGAAAACTTAAATACATATGTTGAATAAACAATTTACAATTATTTCAGGAAGACTATATAAACATGGAACATGACAGGGTATGACATGGTATATGAAATTGAGAGATTTTATTGAAATATTAAATATTTTTATTAAATACATATGTCTTCAAGGGACCTACTTCCCAGTGAACTTGATTGAGTATAATTTTAGTATACAAAGCAGAGTAAAAGTTGCGCCAAGTATTTACAAAAATCAGCTGCCGAATAGATATCGACATATTTTGAACCTATGGTTGTCTCGTCTGAAAATGGCAAATAAATTTAAAAAAATTCCCCATAAATAAATACATTAATCTAAAATCTTTTTTTTTTTTTTTTTTTTTTTTTTTTTTTTTTT
>BPLQ01009987.1:104005-176234 GCA_021605075.1 Caerostris darwini
TTTTTTTTTTTTTTTTTTTTTTTTTTTTTTTTTAAATATTACTTGTTTTATATAATTTTTAATGGTAAGGAATGAATACAAAAATTTTAAAAAGGCGAAAAAGTAACACCTGTTTCATATAGAGATGTCTAATGTAAGAACGAAGTATAAATATAAATTTATACAATATGAATTGGATTGAGATGCATATGTAAACAATTTGAATTAAATACAGGTGGAGATTACTACAGCATAAAATTAGATAACGAAAATTAATATAAAAATAAAAAAAGCAGACAGTATTGCCTCAAAAGCCCTGTAATAATTCACCACGTGCCATAAATTATGAAGCAATAGTTCAAGAAGTCATTTTATTATTGAAGTCATTCTATTATTGATTATATATTTTTATACGTTGACAGAAATTTCGTTTTTATTAAAGAGGGATTTTTGTCACGTATTGTCTGCATCACAAAACTTTTAAAAGAAAAGTCAGTTTTCTTATTGTTTAATGAATTAAATGTCAGATTCCTGAATTACTAAATGAACAATAACGACATAAAATGACAAAGATTCAAAAGTGTATGTATCATAATAACCATTTAAACTAATTTATTAGGTCCAGAATACATTATAATTAAAATAAATATTTATTTGCGATTTTTTTTTCTATTTGGAAATAGCCACTATGAAACTGCAAATGAAATAAATAATTTCATAAAAAGTTCATTCTTTTACCTGATCCAATTTTAACTATCACTTTGTTTACTAATTAAATGGAAATTACAAGGAAATCCAAAAGAATATACACTACTCTACTCCACATCATGTGCTCTTTAAAATAAGTATTACATACATTTCATATTCCTTTGTGTAGTGATTGATGGGACAGTTTTGACACATCTGTGGCAAACATTTTTTTTTATTTCATTAGACATATTATCATTATCTCTTGACTCTTTAAACGACTTAACGAATTTAACAGATTTTAGATATTTAAGGACGGATGTTGGACACAGTATTTATGGCATAGAGAACTGTCCATGAATACTAATGCTTTAATACGCGATAACCAATATATACTTCGAACATAAATGATATTTTCCCTTAAATGTTTCAACAATAAAGTGTATGTATTTACAACTTTTCGAAAAATAATTTCTTTTTTACAATAGATTACGTTTTTTTTTCAAAACTCCTGGTATATTTCTAATAAACAAATTTATCATTCTAACAGGCAAATCGAGATAATAGTATTTTTTGTCATGAAACCAATTTATAGAATACACGCGAAAGAAACCACTTCTGCTCCCCCTTTTCATATAGTACTTCCCTATATTTATTAATTGAAGTAATTATAAACAAAATTTATTGTGATTTACCAGAAACAGGGATTTTGGCTGTTAAAGGAATAACAGAAGCTCGTCAGAAGGCGATATCGTGGCTGAAGAAGAAGAGATCTTCCTCTTGGGGATGGCGCGACTACACCTCAAGGGCTGTTGTAGCTCTGTACTTGGCTTCGGATGCAAACTTCAATGGGACGATACTCGAAGAAGAACTAATGGCCAAACAAGTTGAACTGAAAACTGCAGTTGTTCTGCTGAGGTACAAATTTTACTTTTAACAGAAGTGTCTCAGTCTAAGAAAATTATTTCTCCTTAATATATAAGTTTTCTATGTACATGTATGTATCCTATGTATTTTATTTTCACATTAGTGCCACACTTACGGTTCAAATCCTCATCACTATCATTTTTGTAAATAATGACTGCGATTTGTACACCTAATTGAAGTAAGTTAACTCGCAATTACTCGATTTTAAGAATAAATCCTTTTATTTTCACTATTTTGTCCTTTTCCAAAAAAAATTTCTAGAACTAAATGTGTAGTTACTTACAGAATCGATTTCAAATTTTGCCATTATATGAATATTCTAGGAAAATATTCTTGGAAGGAAGGATGAAGGAGGAATAGAAAGACATTCTACCAAAAATGACAGTCCAACCTAGGGATATAATTACAAGATAATTAAACTGATGTAGTAAGAAATGAGGATAAACAATCACGTACGGTTCAAATCATCATCACTATCATTTGTGTAAATAATGTGTGATTTGTGCTTCTAATTGAAATAAGTTAACTCGCAATTATGTATTTGTAGGATTTTAAGAATGAATAATTTTAATTTTAACTATTTTGTCCTTATTCAAAAAATTTTTCCAGAACTAAATATGTAGTTGCTTACAGAATCGATTTTAAATTTTGTCATTACAAGAATATTTGTGGGAAACCAATGAATCTGAAAGTTGACGGAAAAATGATATTTATACTTCAGGAAAATTATTTCAGTTAATCTTACGTACCGGGAGCAGCTGCTGCTTTAATGAATCACAGCTGTAATTATTGTATTGATTCTAATAGGGTGAAGAAAAGGTCAACACTTGTCATTGGATTATTATATATCGAAAAGTAAATTCTGAACAAAGAAGCGTTTTAAATCGTATAATCTCAGAAATTACTTTCCAACAAAAAAAAAAAAAAGATTTGAAATTTTCACGCTCTTCACTTACCACTAAGGAAGTTTGTAAATTGTTTATTTCACAGAACAGAGAAAAAATATGTCCAAGGGAATCTCTTGGACTCTCCAATATACAATTGTCCAGATTTTTTTCCAATCGTTTTGTTAATAAAATATTTTGTGTTGGCTATCTCGAAAGAAAAAGTATTTTGCAGGAGTCTAGCTGAAATATTAAAAGTGATTGGAAAATTACATCTTAATGCAAAATGATGTACTTAATATTAATCAATTCATAATGTAACTGCTGTAGTTAGCTCAACAAAAAAAAAATGGATAGGTCGTTCATTATTAAAAAAGCTTTATTTTTGATTCATTAAAAACAACAAAATTTAATTCTAATTTCCAAATGTTATCTAATATTTTAAGAAACATTTCAAAAAGTTACTTCTTAACGGTTTTAATAAATATTAATAGTTTTACTGTTACCTACATACATTTAGTACTACAGAAGATTTTAATCATTATATCACTTGAAAAAATATAGCAATCAATACATTTATTTTCTCTCTGTTTCTTTATATTACTTATAATAATTCATATTAATAAAACTTTACCAAAACATCTAAAGATTTCAAAATTCTTATCATTGTAAAAAGAAAGCACTAATTCTGATTTTTTTTTTATTTTTAACATTGTACCTGCTTCGTATATAAAACAAAGTTGTTGTTTTCCATCATAGATCCTCCCTAACTATTAGCGAATTAAGTATGTTCAACAAAATTTAACACTATTTCCCAAATGTTATCTAATATTTAAAGGAACAAAACGTTTCTTCTTAACGGCTTTAATAAGTTTTGATATTTTTAATATTAACTACACACTCTGCAAACAGAAGATTTTAACCGTTATATCACTCGAAAAATAATAACAATCAATAAATTTATATTCTCTTTGTTTCTTTATATTACTTATAATAATTCATATTAATAAAAAGTTACTAAAACATCTAAAGATTTCAAAATTCTTATCAATGTTAAAAAACGCACTAATTCTGAATTTTTTTTATTTTTAACAATGTACTTACTTCGTATATAAAACAAAGTTACAGTTATTGTTGCTTTTCATCATAGATCATCTCTAACCAACAGCGAATTAAGCATGTTCATCAATTCTCTGTTGGTAACTTGTCACAATCCTCGGAAATTCTATGGGATTAACCTGGTGACACGACTGAAGGTACAAGTGAAGGAGTCAAAGAGCTTCACTCATCCGTTGTCATACTTGGCTCTCTGCAATGCTCAGGAGTCCTGGCCTCAGAAAGCGATTTCGGATTTGAATAATATTCTTAATAGTACCTCAAATTACTCGTTTGTTGAAGGTGAGTTTCATCTTTAAATGTGACTCAAGAAATTACGTTGTAATCTTAAATTACATTTTGAAATTAAAATTTATTCACAGTTATTAAAAATTCTTTATTTAATTGCTTTTGAAATTAGTAATAGGTGTTGCCAAAAAAATCTTGAATTGTATTCACTCTAAACTTTTAACAATTTTTGATAAATATCGAAGTTGTCTTAATTGCGGAAAATAATGAGTCTGTTGGATTAGACAAGGTCCTGTGATTTCCATAATAAACATATTTTTTATGCTATGGAGATATTTGAAAAGGATTTTTACATCAAGGACTAGTTAATTCTGAAAACGTATTACATTTATTTTTTTTTACGTTTTCTGCACTTTTGTGGACATAAAATGTTTATTCTTGCGAAGTCAATCATTGTAATTGGTACATATGATGTCTCAATATGTATGTTAGTAATTTTGTACACCATGAAAACACCTAATCATATTTATTGCACGCTATTAATACATTAAAACTACTTTTCTAAGCAGTGGATGTAACGCCATATTTTATATTTGCACATGTTCCTTTTATTTTAATGTGAAAATTAATTATGTATAATCAACTTTCATGCAATCTGATCTCTACCTGTACAATTTATACAGTATTGACAGAACAACATATATTAAATTTTTGGTACTGTAGTTAAATATATATCTATAATAACCTGTAAAACTAAAAAATATATATATATATATATATATATATATATGATTAAAAGGGTTTTCAAAATTTTGGACAGCAGTATTTATTTACGATTTTTCCTATCAATAATGAAATATTAAAACTGTTACATCATGCATATGTTCCGTTTCAGATCTTCAGGCCATGGCTATCATCGCTATTTCATGCAACGTCAACAACACTGAAGACGTTGGCAAATTATTTTTGTCAGAAACTTTAACATTATACGAGAATACGGTTAACCATTTTATGGAAGTCCAACTTCAGGATGGAAGTTTTGGAAATGTTTACACTACAGCTTTAATAACTCAAGTATGCCATAACTTTTTTCCTATTTCCCTTTCCCCACAGATTTTATAATATTTGCAAAATTGATTCCTTTAAATCTTTAAACTCAGAAGTTCTGTGTTATTTTATAAGAAACGCTCATTTTAGTGAAAATAATTTGAATGATTTGAAGTAAAATATCAGATAAATATAAAGATTACAGGGAAGTCATTTTTAAGATATTATAGTTTTGCTAAGATAATATTGGTAAAAAAAAAAAATTAAATGTATTAAATATTTTTAATGTAGAAATATTATTTTATTTATTTATTTATTTTTTCTGAAGTATATTTAACAACGGCTCTATCGAAAGAAAATTAAAGACTTAATTTAATAAGAACGTAATAAAATACATTTACACTACATAAGTATATTATTACGTATTATTTTCATCTATAATCAATGAAAAACCATTGAGTGCGACTTTGTATTAATTCTAATTTTGTGTAGCTTTTATTGTTCAAAAAGTCAGACAATTTTTTTTTTAAATTTTCCATGTCGTGATTCTCCTTTTCGTTAATATTTTTTTAGGTTAGGAAACATTATTTTTATTTTAAACCTTATTAGACATTCCAATTTAAAGTTAAATTCAAACGCATATATGTTTAGTACATTATAAATTAAAATGAGTTTGAAGTGTTACCTTAACTCGATAATAATATATATTTATAAATTAATATCACAAAATTGGAGAAATATAATATCAAGTGAATGAATAATATAGTGTTTTAACACTTTGTGGTAAATGGAAATTATTTGGGGGATACATATTTTTGTCCAAATAATAAAAGTGCTTTGAATTCAGATATAGAAAATGACACTCAGGATTTGTGAACATTTTAATAACCAGGCTGTATTTACAAAATTTATTTAAAATAATCTATGTCTCGATCATACACAACATTTGTGAATGAAATGTTAAAATTTTAAAGCAGTTTTTTATATTAGAGGTTCCTTGAATTGTCGATACTAGTAATATATTTAGAGCTAAATTAAAACATTAATAGCATCTACCTATCTTGTAACTCTTCAATTGGGACGTAGATGAACCTGAATGCTTTTAGCAAAATTTTAATTATTTGTAGTGTACTCCTTGAATACCATCCCCTGACGATGGCTACAATAGAACTGCCTACTTCTAACAATATATTGGTTATGATGCTGATACTAGTACTCGATCTTATTTGAAAGAGGTTTTAGATGCTCAATAAATTTTGTGTTTGAAAAATATAGGGTATCGCTGAATTAAAAAAAATATTAATATATTTGTCAAAACATTGATACATATATATAAAGTTTTTTTTGGAGAGGAGCTTTTTTTACTGTTGTACCACATAATGTTCTTCCAAAAAATCATGTGTTTCGAGATATATAGTGGTCTATCTGATGAGTTATTAGTTCTTCTCATGTTGTTATGAAATAAGTTACTGCTTAGTATATAGTAATTTTATGTTTTCCATATTGCTATGGTAAGAGTTACTGTTAAATAGAACACAGTCACTAGCCTATGTACATCTTTCGTTTAACTTTATTCATCTATCAGAAAACTTCTAGTGGGGTATAAATATTTGGTTTTGATTATTTGACAAATAGATGTATTTTATAGATATCAACTGAATTATTTTTAATTTAATTTCCCTCGAAATAATCTACCTGCTTATAATTTACTATGCATACTTGTAACCATTCAATGAATTTTATTGTATCATGTATTTATATTCCAAAATGAGAATTTTTTTTACTTACATATTAGGCTCTTATTTCAAGTGGCCATGAGCACAGTAAAAGTTGGAATTTAAATGCAGCAATCAAGTACTTGATGAATCATTTAAACTCAACCTCAACAGATTTCTTATCGACCTATTTGACCTTACCTCTGTTAAATGGGAAGACTCTAATGGATGTTTCCACGGTCAACTGCTCTGCTAATCCTAGAAAACATGGAGATGGTGAGGTTCATTCTGCTAATCAGTTTACTCATAAATACGAGCATTGTTACCTATATGTCAATATATTTATCTTATATAAATTGCACCTGTTTTTATTGAATTAGAAATGTTAAAATATATTTTAGAAAACGTTCTGTAATTTCATATGCGCTTAAAAATAATTTTTATTACTTTTAAAACATTATTTTTTGTTTTAATTGATTATTAATTAGGGGGTATACAATATATACTGAGATTCCTATATATTTTATACGTATTTCTTTACAATTATGTAAAATATGTAATGGTACGTTGTAATTTATTTAAATATATTATAAAAGACTTAAAATTTAACCACGGTAGAGTATATTAAGATTATATTTAATGAGATGTCATAAAATTTATTTTATTATGTTTGCATAAATATTATTCTTTTTAATTATATTAAAAATAGTTTTATGTTTAGGAATAAAAATATTGTAATAAATGAAAATAAGTGTATTAACATAGAAACTAACAGTGTAATAATAAACGAAAATAGGAATTAATAGAGAAAAGTATGACAACATTTTCACAAAGCTTATTGGATTATTATAAATAAGAAAAAATTGGCATTATATAATTATCCAAATAAATTACATACAAGTTATACCAAAAGACGTAAAATTAATTTTATAACAATTTATTCGATATCGAAGTATATGAATAAATTATAAAAAGTTTAATACATATTTTTCTAATAATATTTTCAATTAGCGATAATGTTTTCTTTTAGATGTTTAGTGTATAAATTTGTAAAGGATATTCCTCATTTCACTCAATTTAAGATATATAAAAAATTATATTAAAACTAATTGTTTATTTTATCTACTTTAATTTTAAAGTAGAAATTTGATAAATAAAACAATATTATAAAATAATTTAAATAATTAAAATTCACTAAGATTATTTTTGTTTGGTCATTAAAGGAACTTTTAATCTCTTTTATAAGAAACACTTATGCATTTCCGTAAATTATTATTTTTTTGGTACATTATTTATAATAACTACATCTTGGAAAAATAAATCAAATAATGGAAAAAAGTGAATTACTATTATTTGAAACCTAAAAGTTAAAATGTTATAGGTAAAGATATTTTTATAACAGAGAAACATTATTTAAAGACAATTAATTTATTTTAACTATATTATTTCTGTTAATGTTATTCATTTTCAATCACAGATCCGGTATCAGAATTGAATGATTACTTAGGCCCAAAAATGCATGTGCAGTTTTCTCTGTATATCGGGGATGAGAAAGATGTAATTCATACCATCGCTCTCAGAGTTCCAGAAAATTACACAGCTGCTGAAATTATGGAGTTAGCTGAAGTAGAAGATCCAAAATACAAGTAATTAATTTTCTCAGATTGATATTTCTAATGATAAAGAGTTATTGGATATTATGTGCCAAACTTTCAAAGGGTGGAAGATGATAACTTGTCATTTAATTTGTGTCCGTATATACCGTGATTAAAACTCGTGATTATGAAATATTTTAAAGGTGAAATTAAAGACAGACTAATGGAATTTAATAAACCTATCATGTATAATAGTTGAAAGTGAAATTCAACAACCCTAAAATAAACTATCAGGTTAGATCTTTCCTATCTTCCATTTTGTAAAACCAATAAACGAATTTCACTTGTTTTTTTAAATGGCAGAAAACGAATGTATTTTTGTACAGAATGAAGTCGATTTCAGGACCCAACAAAAATACTTAACAGAAACCGAAATTCGGCAGTATATTTGCCAAAAATAGACAGCAAAAGACACAGACAGCATAGACATTTGCCAAAAATAGACAGTAAAAGACACAGACAGTATAGACATTTGCCGAAAATAGACAGTCTATTACAGTGGATTAGAATGTTTGTCTGTTTGACATCTATATTTGTATTTTTCAAATTTCAGTTGCAACCAAGTAGTATATATTCGAGTAGAGTAGTAACCCTCCTTCTATAATGAGCGGTTTTTTGTCTAAGATAGATATGACTTTATGGTAATAATAATGCTTCATGTTTTAAAAATTTTTAGGTTTATAGGCTTATATGTCTCTTTAGATTTATAACGTGTTACCTTATTTTTCTTTTTATAAAAATATTAAAGCGTGGGAAATTTTCTATAACAATAGTTTTTGAAATGTTGGATGAATAACAAGTTTAGTTTTTTTTTTTTAATTGTTTTTAAGGATTCATAGTTTTTTCAAATTTAGGTCATGTTTTCCATTTAGTTGTCACACGAAAATTCCTCTTATGTGACTTGCAGATGATTTACATTTTTCGGAAGTTTTTTCTGAGTAATTATGTCACATTTGTATGTATTATAAGAGTATATATTTTACACATTTGTATGTATTTGTATGTATATACACAATCTTTCCACCAAGTAGTCTTATTAGTGTTTAAGCATTTAAACTGGCTATCGAGTCTCTTTTGTGCAAAAAAAGAATGTCTTGAAAGTATGCAATCTGTCAATGTGACTGAGCATGTTTGCTCACCTCCAACAGGGTAATTTGTTAATGTGTTTAACTATATTATTTTGTTGCGAAATTGAGTGAAGACATCAAAATTGACGCAAGTTGTGATTAAGTAGGTCAAATATTCATATAAAGTATGTCCTATTTTTAAAACTGAAAGTTGTGTGTGCTTGATTTAAAAAAAAAATACTTATGCAATTTTTTCCCAGTTTATCAATTTTTCTTATTAAGTTTATGAATTTATATGTTTCTCTATCCACGATTGTTTACCTGACTTACCTGATCATTTGCCTGCACATTTACAAAAGTTTTTTGGTTACCCGATTTCCCGAGTCTCTGCAAAAACTGTTATACAGCTATCCACTACAGAGGGAAACATTTTTTTTGTCTAATTTAACTGAATTATCCCATTTCAGATTCAAATGGAAGACCATGTCAAGAAAGATGTATGTATATGATATAGCAAACATTGGAAATGATCCTGAAGTTGAGAAATTCTGTTTGGCGAAACGAACAACACAAAGCCTTAGGCTGCATGTAATATTCTAAAACAGTTATCTTTTAAAATGTTCATGAATAACAAGCTTAGTATGAAAAGAACTGTTTTGTTGTTCAGAAATCCTTATTTTCCAATTCAAGGCCGCGTTTTTCACTTATTGCGCAAACAATCCTTCTATGTGACTTGTAGGTTGAGAGGCTGATGATTTACATTTTTCGAAAGATAGCTCTATGCAATTTTGTTGTGCTGGGTATTATAAGAAAAGCACACTATTTTTCCTCCAAATATTCTTATTTTCGACGCGTGTCATTTACGCTGGTTCTCAAAATTTTTTATCTAGTGTCTTTGCTACACAAAGAAGTGTCTTCAACATCATATGCACGCTATGCCTGTGTTTGAGCATGTGTGGATATCTCTAATAGGTAATGTTATAAAACTGAAATAAGAAAATTAAAGTTGGCACGAAATGAGATTAAATATATTAACAACTCATATAAAGTTTACCCAGTTTTTGTAAAATTAAAAATAGTTTATGGTAGATTTTATAGAAAGTATTTATACAAAATTTGTTACCAGTTTATCAATATTTCTTATACAGTTTATGAATTTATATACTCCTCTATCAAATGTCCTTTACCACTAAATCTGCACGTTTTCAAATGTTTTTCTGTTAGAACGATTCCCGCCTCTACAAAAAAAAATGTTATATCACAACTATCAATTACAGTGGGAAATATTTTCTAATTTAACTGGAATTTTTCATTTCAGATTCAAATGGAAGACAATGTCAGGAAAGATGTATGTGTATGATATAGCAAACATTGCAAATGATCCCGAAATGGGAAAATTCTGGTTGTTGTACGTTGGCAAAACGAACAACACAGAGTCTTTAATTCATTTAACTACAAGTAAGTTAAAAATATATTAAAAATAACTTATTAGTTAGAACTTCTTTATATGTTCTTCAGACGGAAAAAGAATAATAAAAGTCTAGAAAAGATTGAAACATTTTATATATTTAACTTTTTAAAATTCTGTCTAATCAGTTCAACCTTATTGTATTTGCTCCTCATATAAATTTCGTGAGATTCTGGATCAAATTGTTTCACTGTAATCCAATTTAAATCGAAAATAAATTTAAAAAAAAATAAATAATTAAACTAATATTGATCTTTTATTGAAATAAAAATAATTAAATTGCTGATCTTTTATTGAACTCCTTTCTAAAAAGTTTAAAAAAAAGTAGCCTGACCAAATTTCTAATAAGTTTTTATTTAAAACAGGTTTTTAATAAGCCACCATCATGTAAAAAAAAATCCTTTCATTTTCATCAATTAGCAATAACAAACTGTGTAATGAAGAAAGCTCCTACTTTTTAGCTCCTTCTTTTCATATTTAAAAGAAAATACTTTAAATCAAAATTCGTTACTTAATGCCATTGCCGTCTATTTGATGTCAGTGGCTCATATAGAAAAAAAAATCCTTAAATTTATTGGGTAATCTTATAAAGTATTTTAATCAGTCATCGCTCTCTTAATTACAGGAGGAGTATTATATTTTAAATTATATAATTTCTTATTTTTATTGATTACGATTTTTAATGAAATCAAGCAAATTGTTCTTGCTTATTTATAAATAATTCTAACAAGAAGAAGGTAAAATAGTTTTTAAGTTAATGAACGAAACGATTGTAATATTGTTTCTGTGGGAACCCTTTTCTGTAATTTTAAAAGCCATGGGAATTAGATTTAGAGTAGATTTTTTGCACACACTGAATGGATTACGCCAAAAATTATCTTGTTTCTCAATGGAAGGCTTAAGGGTTGGACGTTAATTAAACATCACTTATATTAATTAGTATTAATTATATCAATTAGTATTAATTATATTATTCAACTGAATTCCATCATAAGTCAATTTAAATCATTTCCAACGATAACAGTTAAGGGAAGATCTAATAATTACGAAAGTTATGAAAAGTGACCTTTTTTTTTCCAGATATATCATTGAAAACTGTAGAATATTTAATAATATTTAAAACACCAATTGTGAAAAAATCGTTTAAGTTGATTGTTTATGAGATATTTCAAAAAGTAAAATTGTGTTAAAAGAATAACTTTTCGGTCCCAAGAATTCTTTTGGAGTTGGCCATGCTATATAACATGTTTTTTTTTTTTATTTGGGTGTCAAAATATAAAAAAAAAAAAAAAAAAAAAAAATCTGTCCATTTTTTCAAAGCTTACCTTTGATTTTCCTATCTGCCGTTTGGGTTGTACATCATTTTTCTAAAAATGAAAAAAGAAAGTTTTTCTTAAATTCAAAATCAATATAATATCTATATTTTTTGATAATACAGGATAATTAATAGCAAATATTCAATTTCCCGTATACTAATGTATTTTATTTTATTTTTTTGTTCTTGTGAAATATCCAATTTTTATAGAGCACTATTTACATATATAATAACAACGGTTTAGTTTCTTTTATATCATTAAAAAATTTAGTTTTTATTGCATATAATTTTATAACTATAAGGTAAATTTTTATTTCCTATTCTGACAATTTTAGCGTTTAATATGAATATTCTTTAAATAGGTCCTGATGAGTTGATGTTAGAGAATGGAGAGCATCTTATTTTCTGGTATAAAACTGCAAGCATCTGATGACTGGCGACGCTGAACAATTTTTGAAAACTAATTCAGCTAAATGTAATCTTTAATGAACCAGTATTAAAATTGTGCATAATTATGAAAATAAATTTGTATGGTATGGAACAGTAAAAAAAATAAAATTATAATGTTACATTTATAAAAAGACTTTTTGGTTACAAATTTCTTAATTATTATTTATAATTTAAAATTATACAAATACAAATAAAATTATACAGATTTCTTAAATTATAAATTAATTTTCTAATGTACTAAGAAAAATAACTAATAAAGAAATTTACAAAAGTTGACGGGCTCTAATTTAGGAATATATATATATATATATATATATTATTCCTATGACATATTAACTGCAATACTTTGGGTTACTTTAAAGCTCAAACTGTAAAATTTACTAGATGTTATTTTTGGCCTATTAATGATATCCAAATACCATTACATTCAATTGCTGATAAAATTGACTGTCATTTACTTTAAAAATGTGTTCTGTCTTAAGAAGAATTGGGGAAACTTATTAGCGCAGTTACTTGCATGAGTGTTTAGAGTATTGGATTTATTTCAGAAAAATGTGTGAGTAATTTCGTGAAGTAAATTGAAATTTATGCCATTGAATAATAAAGAGAAAAAAAACATACAGTGCACTGTAATCCGAAATCTATAAACGACAGGGTAAAATACGAAAATATTTTTACATATTTAGATACTGAATTTCGAAGGTAAGAGACATCTTGTTTGCGGCCCCTTAGCAAACAACTTAAAATAAAAACATTAAATTGTGTTAACCGTCTTGGTATCGTAACTATATCTTTTATTTAAAAAATTTTCCATTGAAAAAAACTCAATACAAAATATTAATATATAAATGCGTTTCATTAAAAACTGCTAAAGATGCAACCAACAAAATAAACGCGCAACTGAGTTGCCAGATATCTGAATATAAAACAAATACAATACATTGTACCTTTATTTTGTCTGATTTTGAAAATTTTAATGAAGATTAGGAGCATTCACATAATTTCTATTACAGCTAAATAAATTATCGGTAGTATAACGGTAAATTATCGGTAAGATCTGAGGACTAAGATGATAGTCTATTTGATAATTGTGATATCTGTCAACAAGGTTTGATCTCTAATAAAAGCAAAATATTTGAATGAATTGAAGAAAAGGCGCAAAACTTATTTAATATTCTACTTTTGTTATAATGTGAATTTTCTTACATTACATTTACATAAGTTACACCTTTATTAATGTGTTAACACATTACTATAAAAGTATGGATAAAGGAAGCAAGGAAGCATTCCTCCATAAAGATGATATAATTATTTAATGAGCAATAATCATATAATCTTTCATGTGTTCGAGGATATCGTAATGATAATTTCAGACGTCAGAGCTATTCCGCGGAATGCATAGAGGTCATAAAGAACCCCAAAGAGATTCCTGCCCAAACCTCGTTTTCACTTCTTCTATTATAATAATTGTCAGATATGGGCATATGATATAAGTTATATTCTCGAATGGTTAGTAGCCTTGTATAAAGGGAACTGAATTATTTTGAGAATCACATTGCATCGTGTATGGCAAGTACATATATTTATATCGGGTGTATAAATACAATTCCATTTTTTTTGATAAATAAAAGTTTTTTTATACATTAAAATAAAAATTTATTGAAAATATGTTACCTCTGGAGCTTAAGTTCTTATCCATCTTTCAGGCAATATACAAAATTACTAGCTGTAAAATTTCGCTCTTTGGTGGCGATCCAACTATTCAGCTGAAGTTCGATTTTTTCGTAAAAATTAAACTGCATCAATTTGAACAAGTTATAATTTGAAGACACAATGCCTGGTCAATATGGTGGGTGCGGAAGCACTTTAAAGTTTGGAGCTTCTAAATAATTTGTTGTGAAAAATTATTGAACCTCATATGGTCTGGTATTGCCATGGTGAAAAATTAATTTGTTGTGTCTATATAACCATTCTTGTCGTTCATACTCTTTAGCTCGCTTCAAACATATTAGCTGTCGTCGGTAAATAACGCCAGTAATAGTTTCAAACCGTTCTAATCCCAAATACAGAACCTAGCCTCGATTCAATGAATATTTCTCTTTGGCTGTTTTGCTTCACTCAATATTTTTTACGTTTCTGTTACTTGTTATAGTATATCCATTTTTCATCACCAATAACAATCCTATGCAAATCCAATCCAAATCCCGATTTATTTTATCTTAAAAGTAGCATTTCACAAACTGTTTTTTTTAATTTACAAAATCGCTTCTTTTATTCATGCCGTAATAAATTTGTTTGTTTTTGGACCATTCTCATTTTCTGTAAATGTTGATAAACACATTGTTGAGTAACATTTAATTCTGATTGTTACTTTAATAAGTCATATAATTCTGATTGAGCAGGGATAATAGTGTGTAATATAGAGATATAATTGGGTTTCATAAAGTAACATTTCCAAATTTCGCATCTTCAAATTTTGTTTAGTGGTTTTCGGTGCTCTTTGTATCAAAATTGTCATTTTTAAAACATATAAATCAGCCTTTATAATTTGTATCCAATGGAGCATGATCACAGTAAATTTTTAGAAGCAAGGTAAACGTTTCTAAAGTACTTTTGTTTGCAATAAAATAACATAATAAAAATTTCTGCAAATAAGAGATTTTGGAATAAAATTCGACATTTTCAAACGCGAAAAAGTGATACTTGTTTAGGTTATAACAAATATTATATATTAAAAAAGAAAGCTTACTGCCACACTAGTCAAATTCAAAGTGTTGAGGCAGTGAACAAATTCCAGTAACAGCAGTAATGATATCTATGAAAGAAAAAAAGAACGAAATCATATCTGTACACCTAATAGATTTCACGTACTTACGGCATGGTCTCTTTCCCAAATACGATTAGTTAAGATATCTCTATGCGATTGTTTAATATTCAACCTTTCTTTTTGCATATACATAACAAAGACACTCGCACTGTAGGTGCCGATGTTTTTTTTGGGCTTTTGACAAAAAAATATAAAATGTGTTGAATATAAAGCAGTTAATAACAATGGGGTACATAAATATGTATTCGGATGGAAAATACACTTCTGTAGCGGTTGCAAATCATGACTGAATTCGGAGAGGATTTTATATTTTATCATAATTTATATTAATAATCATTTATATTTTAAATGTTTATAAAATACATATTTTATACTTTCTCAAAAGAAGGAATAGTAGCATTAAAATGTTTTCTTATTTATAATTCTCCCAAATATAAATATTTCAATTAAATTCTTCAATATATATTTTAAAAAAATTTAAGATTTCGAGCACTTTAATTCTATTATTTTATTTGGCGTTTAAAATGAAACAAATTAAATGAAAACATTTTAAAGATACCCAAGAGTTTTACTTTATATACTGAGTATGATTTTATTTTGTGTACTTATTATGAGCACCATATATTTCTATCCAGTTAAATTTTCATTTATATGTGTTTTCGTAAAATAAATCTTGTGTAAAGAATTGCACTACTTTAATTTCTTAATTTGACGTTATTATTCTTTCTTGAAATCTGAATACGTATTATAAATCTGATAATATGATAAAACTATTAATGTGTATAAAACTAATGAATATGATGCATGATATATCCTTAAAAAGATGCATGTGATACATGTTTTATGGCTATCGTAAGTGTCGAGTAAAATGTTTTCAATATTTAATTCATAATTATTTTTTATAATAATTTTTACTAGTCATATTCGTTTGTTCTTTTTAACTATGTGTAATGAAAATTCATATTAAATAAAGTAAAGAAATAGTACTAAACGTTGTTTCAAATTTTTAAAAACTAGAGAGAAATATTTACGTTCAGTACTACGCGATCTTTACTACAAGAGATGATAATTAGGGGGTGGAGAAGTTTCTGATTCTCCTTAAGTAATATGTTTTTATGCATTTCTATGCTATTTGTTTTTGAGCACTTCTTTCTGGGATTCTAATTCAATGCTGCTGTTGCAACTAGTACAACACTCAGGGTTGAACAATGTCTTACTTGCATACCAATCTGCCAGTGTCGTAAACCAGCGTTCATCAGGTCAAATATTTTGACTATCTCGGATCGGGACAAGTGATTATAACTTATACATCAGAAAAAGCGTCTTTTCCACTCAAGCCCTTTCCACGTTTCACATATTTCAGCTTTCATATGTAGAGCCTATAAGAGGTAACTTTCTAAACATGAAAAAATAAACGCTGAAAATAAACGTTAGCTATGTTAAATAAATTTTCATTTTCTTAAAGAATTTCTTCTAAATAATTCTATATTTGGCAAAATAAATGCAAGAATGGGGAAAAGAATAGTAAAACCTTTAATTTTGGGTCCATATCAATATCTGTTAGTTAAGATGTTCTTTTCCATGTTCTGTTTTGTTTTCAACTGAGTGTGCCGAAATTCGACAGATAAGTAAAAGCACAGGTAAAATACAACTGAAGTACACATCTTTCAAATTGATAGTTTCTTTCATTTCAATGTAACTCAAACACTTTCAATCAAAACTTTTAAATTTGCTGCTTTCTTTTATTTCTGTTTTTTGAAACCTTGTTGCAAAATACACTCATATCCATAAATTAAGGATAATGAAGTTCAGGCAAAGAAAGAGACAGAAGCAAAACAAATTTAACTTATTTGTAAAGTCTATTTATTAAACAAAAGGTAAAGAGCAAAAAAGATGTTATATGTTTGACATAATTAATAAAAATTGCGATTTCTACTCCCTGGAGCAAATTTAAAAAAAAGAACCTATACCTGGTTAGTATGAGGGTTGATATGGAGTACGTCTCCCGGACGATACAATACAGGCCTTACAACGCCTAGGCATGCTGAGTATCAAATTTTCAATCTGATCTTGGGGAATATTACACCACTCATCAAGCAATGCCCTCCGAAGTTCCTGTTGACCGGTGGGAGGGGGTTGACGGGCTGCAATTCGTCAGCCAAGCATATCCCCCACATGCTCTATTGGATTCAAGTCCGGTGAGTATGCTGGCCGATCCATACGGGTGATATCCTCCAATTGAAGGCATTCGTCTACAATGTTTGCACGGTGAGGACGGGCGTTGTCATCCATAAACAGAAATTCAGCACCCATGGTGCCCCGAAACAAATGTACATGTTGTTCCAGAATGACATCCCGATAGATGTGGCCTGTCATCTTTACACTCTGAACATGCAGGTCAGTTCTGGAACCAAGAATAAATCCTCCCGAAACGAGCCATCCTGCACCACAGTAACGGTATCGTTCAATGGTGTTCTCTTGGTGGTAACGGGTACCTGGCGCTCTCTATATGAAAGTCCGGCAAAGATCAGACTGCAAACTAAACCTGGCGGTAAGTGGAACACATCTGACAGGTCTACGAGCATATAGACCAATGTGCCCTAAGCGCCCGTACACGGTCTGGCCTTGAAACTGCCGTACCGGTAGCGAAGAGAGCTGACGAGACAGGTCTGATGCTGTGCTTCCGTCTGTTTCTTTTGGCAGTAACTGCTAAATACCGGTCCTCATTCGGCATTGTAACTCGGGGGCGACCTGTGCTGTAACATCTACTCACATTACCATCATCTTGGTATAGTTGCTAAAGCCTGGAGATGACACTCTGGGCGATTCCAAGTTCCTCGGATACTTCCAGCTGGGTACGTCCACATTCTAGTCGTCCGATAATTCTACCACGTAAAAAACCATCCAAATGCTTCCTTTGTGCCATAACTATGCGGTTATTGCAATGAAAGGCTTTTAAAGTGCTTGTGAACAATTTTACTTCTTTGCCACCATTCCTTATATACCCCTCTCTTACACTCTCGTCATTGTGAGGTACTATCCGTGCCATCTGGTGGTTTCCTGTAATTTGCATATTCTTCTTCAAGATGTGTGTGATAATTCTACAGGTGAAATTTTTGTTTTAGAGTTCAATTTCTGTGTGATTCTGAATTATCCTTAATTTATGGACATGAGTGTAATATAAAATTCTTTATTACAGCTTAACTGAACTTTAATAAACACGAAGTTTGCTCCCAAATGCTGCGCTCACAGTCAAGCATAGTATGTTGATATATTTGCTCTGATTATTTTAAAGGAACTAATACAATTATTAAACTTTATTTTACCTAATCATATAATATTACAATTTTACAAAAGAGATTTTTAGATAAAAATATACTTCAGTAACGGATAGAAGTTTACAATAAAGAATATAAAATAAACCTGTAGTTGAGAGAAGGTATCTTAATAACGGATTTAGTATGACAAAACAGAGTAATCTGATTTGAATGCACTCAGAAAGTCAGCAACGATTGAAAACTTATGAAGGAAAATCTTGAAATTTTTAAATTTTTATTTTAATTTTGGAAATCAGTATAAATTATTTTAATGGCAAAGCCATTCATAGTTGCAAATTCTAAATGTGCGAAATTTTTTCTACAGTTTAATTAAACTCTAATTAAGTAATAAAATAAACTGTAATAAAACTATAATTAATTCCTAACAAGTAATATAAAAAAAATTGAAAGCCAATTCCTACTTTTTTTTTCACTCTATTGCAGAAAGTCCTTTATAAATATTTGCCATTCATTTTGTTAAGTTTATGTGGCGCCATTTATTATTATATACGTAATATCCAATGTGATTTTAGCAAGTTTGATGACTTGAATAAATATTATATTGTAGTTGTCAAAAAGGCAACTAACAATTTGTATATGTTGAAAAAATACTGCTTTTGCCGGATAATCGGCTTTACGATATGGGTAGTCGCTCAGGTCTACCGCTTGACTTATCAAGAAACAGCGTGCCAACTGCATGCTTATTACCAGCATGATTGACAAGATACAGATACACACATTCATTGTACTGCACAAATAATTATTCTGAATTGATTTACTTTTTAAATTTTTTTTTCTTCACATTCACGCGCCACGATTTTTTTGTTTTGTTTTTTCGATTGGACAACAATAAAATTGGATTAAATAAACTGTTTTTCTTTAAATTATCATTAATGACAAATTAAAGAATAGAGAACATAAATATTTTATAAATCTTTTTTTTTTTATTTGTAAGAAACCAATAATTTAATAAAACTTTATAAGACTAATAATTTAATAATTTACATTTAAATACTCTCTATCTGTTTTTTTATTTATTTTTTTTAAATTAATTTTCCTATATTGTACTTGCAATACTAGATGGTTCCATAGAGATAAATTATCTTCTATTTGACTTCAGCCTTTCTAATTTATTGTTTGTTTGTTTAACATCGATGAGCTTTATGTACAATATGCCAGATTATGGTAGAATTTACGGTCGATGAGCTATACAGTTATTTACCATCGATGGCCTTTTGACAGAATATGTCAGATTATGGATAAACCCATAAACAAAAATTATCTGTTTTACAATACCTAATAATTATATAATTATATAATTTTATATTACCTAATAATTAGTGTCACTCTAGTTTGGATGATCTCGCTTCTCATCGCGCATTCCGACAGGGCATTACGATTTGGACACTCGCTCTTTGCTCTCAGGTTTACCACTTGACTTATCAAGAAACATCGTGCCACCTGCATGCTTGATACCAACAGGACACAAGTAACAGATACACAGGTTTATTGTAGTACACGAATAATTATCCTGAATTGGATTTACCATTTCTATTTTTTTTAAATAGGCTTTTATTAGTTTCACCTGTATGTTTATTTGTTTGTATTTGTTTGTTTGTTTATAACTGACTGTTTGGACTCGGTTTTGCCCTACTTTAAGCGATCAGATTTAATTTAAACGTTGTAGACTTATCAAGGACAATAAAATATTTTGGTAGGTTTATTATCTCATCATGGTTAGGATCGCCAGGATGAGTGATTTTATTTTAACTTATGAAGAGCAATTTAAACCATGCAGAATGAAAGTACCTAAGACATTCAAACCTACGTGGGACAGTGGCATAACGCGCCTGACTGCGAATCAGGAGATTCTCTGTCTGAATCCTGGCTGGCTAGACATATTCGCATTTAGTCTTTGTTTTACTCACAATTAAATTATTGTAAGAACTATACTTCCAGTCCTCCTTACCGGGACCTCATTTAACTGTTATAGTTTAAAAACACGCTTTTAGAGTAAATCAAACTAAAAAGTAAAAAATAATTGTTAACATAAGAAAATTACTGACGAGAAAATTAATGTCACTATTCTAAAAGCGTGGGGTGCTTTGTATGGCATTTTTAAACTAACTCTGCATTTCGGAATGAAACTAGTGTAAAATTATAACGATTGATATCGGGCACCCCACGCTTTTAGAACAGTGACATTAATTTTCTCGTCAGTCATTTTATTCTTATGTTAACAATTACACTGGTGTGCAAAACTTAAGCAACAGGTGGGTTTTTTGTCATAACTCCATGAGAAATCACCTGAGAGACATGACGTTCAGAAATGAGGGAGAGTATTATGTACGCAAAGGATGACGAAAGCATCGGCGCTGAAAAAAGGTATACAATGCATACGGTATGGAATCAAACAAAAAACAAGCTTTACTGAACGCATAGTATTGTGATTTATGATTGTCTATCCAAGAGGAAGAACAACAAGCAGATGTTCGTTAATATGAGATATGCCCTCCCCTCACTGCAATGGTTGCTTCGCACCGTCTCCGCATACTCCGAACCAGCTGGTGCAACATTTCTTGCGGTAGGAATGCACATTCCTCAATCATCATCTGTCTGAGTTATTCGGTGTTCTCCGGAGCATGTAAGCGTGCTGCAATGCTTCTCCCCAAAGCATCCCACACATGTTCGATGGGATTGAATTCTGGGGAGTAAGCTGACCAATCCATTCGAGTGATATCTTCACTTTCCAGTAGCTCCTCGACAGCAAAAGTCGGATGTGGCCGTGCATTGTCATCCATAAAAATGAAGTCTGGGCCAATGGCACCTCGGAACAGAAGCACATGGGGAAGGAGTACCTCCTCACAATAACGATCCCCGGTTACAGACCCTCTGTCGAAAACGTGGAGCTCAGTTCGCCCGTTCAGCAAAATGCCTCCCCGGAAAAGAACTCCAGAACCACCATAACGGTGTCTTTCCTTGAAGTTACTGGGATAAAACCGGGCCCCGACCTCTCTCCAAATCAAAACGCGTCGAGAATCTCTTCGGGTACAGAACGACTCTCCTCCGTAAAGAGGACACGACTCCATTGATCAGTTGTCCAGTTTTTATGCTCTCTACACCACTGTAGACGGTGCCGTCGGTGGCCAACTTTCAGCAAGAGGCAGCGTTCAGGAAGGCGGGCGAATAGGCCCACTTTGTGAAGGCGTCTGGCATCAGTAAACCTCGACACTTGTCGTCCCGTTGCTGTACAGAGTTGCTGAGCAATGGCGCTTGCTGACTGCTGTCGGCCTCTTTTCGCCTGCAGAACGATATATCGGTCATAATATATGGTTAATTTTATAAAGAACTAATTAAAAGAAAAGTTTAAATTTGAAAAACATTTGTGATTTTTCTTAGATTTGATTACCTATTTTATATTTTTGTTAACGAAATGAAAATTTTACTAGTCTGTAAATTACAAAAATCATTAGCAATTAAACTTGATTATTCACAAAATTAGAATTATTGATACAATTATTAAAAATGATAAACAAATCATATGCTGAAGCGATATATAAATATACAAAAATTGAAAGGAATTCAATTATTGTCCGATTAGAATTATAAAATCTAATAACAAGTTATTATTTTTTGCTTTTGTTTTTCTGTTATAATTAATATCATTGTAGTAAATATTGAAAAGGCATTTTTCGACAGGTTCTCATAAACTATTATATTGCTATTCTTAACATAATCATCAATGTAGCATGAATTCATGACGGACTATAGTTTGACTATGTATTTCTAACAATCAATATAGTTCATTCACTTACATAGATGTACGTTAAGGCTAGAATGTGGTTTAATTTTTAATACAGTTATCACAAACAGATTTCTTTTGTGAGCAACGAAGAGGCTTTTATAACATAAATTACTATAATAAATATTATGTAGCTTTTAAATATAAGACTTACTGATGGATACCTGAAATGATATTTTATTACCTAAAAGGCATTACCTAAAGTTTAGCTTCAATCGTTCACACACACACACACGTTATTCCTTCACACATTTTTGTTTTGTTTTTTTTACTTTAGGATTTCTTAACATAATCATCAATGTAGCATGAATTCATGACGGACTATAGTTTGACAATGTATTTCTAACAATCAATATAGTTCATTCCCTTACATAGATGTACGTTAAGGCTAGAATGTGTTTTAATTTTTTAATACAGTTTTCACAAACAGATTTATTTTGTGGGCCATGAAGAAGCTGCATATTATAATATAAATTGCTATAATAAATAATAAATATCTTTTTAATAAGACTTACTGATGAACACCTGAAATGTTATTTTAATACCTAAAAGGCATTCAACGTGAAGTTTAACTTGAATTGTTCACATACACACACATTATTCCTTGACACATTTTATTATTTTTTTTTTTACTTTGAGATTTCTTAACATAATTATCAATGTAGCATAAAGCCATGACGGTTTAGAGTTTGACAATGCATTTCTAACAATAAATATAGTTCATTCATCTTACGTAAATACACGTTAAGGCTAGAATGTGCTTTACTTTTTTAATACAGTTATCACAAACATATTTCTTTTGTGAGCCATGGAGAAGCTACATATTATAATATAAAGTACTATAATAAATATTATATATGTTTTTAATAAGACTTACTGATTATTTTAATACCTAAAAGGCATTCAACGTGAAGTTTAACTTTGAATTGTTCACATACACACACACACACATTATTCCTTCACACATTTTTTATTATTTTTTTTTTTACTTTGAGATTTCTTAATATAATTATCAATGTAGCATAAAGCTATGGCGGTTTAGAGTTTGGCGACGTATTTCTAACAACCAATAGAGTTCATTCACTTACATAGATGCACGTTAAGGCTAGAATGTGGTTTAATTTTTTTAATACAGTTATCTGAAACAGATTTCTTTTGGGAGCAACGAAGAGGCTTTTATAATATAAATTACTATAATAAATATTATGTAGCTTTTAAATATAAGACTTACTGATGAATACCTGAAATTATATTTTATTACCTAAAAGAAATTCAACATGGAGTTTAACTTCAATTGTTCGCACACACGAATCATTCCTTCACAATTTTTTTTTTTTTTTTTAACTTTAAGATTTCTTAACATAGTCATCAATGTAGCATAAAACCATGACGGAATAGAGTTTGACGATGTATTTCTAACAATCAATATAGTTCATTCGGGCTTGAACGGCCGAGTGTCTAACGCTCGGTGCCACAGGTTTCGGGTTCGAGTCCCGGCGGTGCCACGGATGTTTGCAGTGGTTCGGAATCCACTTTAAGCCGTAGGTCCTTGTCTCCTATGACTGTAAGAGCGTCACGGAGCCAAAGTCAGATTTCTACCTACGGGTGCTCCATCAGAACAGAAGCTGCATCCCTCCTTCCATGAGGGATACAACAACAATAACAACAATATAGTTCATTCACTTACATAGATACACGTTAAGGCTAGAATGTGGTTTAATTTTTTAATACAGTTATCACAAACAAATTTCTTTTGTGAGCAACGAAGAGGCTTTTATAATATAAATTACTATAATAAATATTTTGTGTCTTTTTAATAAAACATATTAATGAATACCTGAAATGATCTTTTATTACCTAAAAGATATTCAACATGAAGCTTACTAACTTCAATTGTTACAAATTATTCCTTCACACATTTTTTTTTTTTTTTTACTTTAAGATTTCATTACATAATGATGCCATGACAAATTAGAGTATGCTGACGTATTTCTAAGAAACATTTTTTTAATATTTAACTTATTATCACTTGCTTTATATAATCCAAATGTATGTTATTTTTATAGTATAATGTTTCAAAATACTCAATTAATGTTTCTAATTTGGGGGCTGAATGGCTGAGTTACTAGCGCTCTGGCGCTTGGTACTATAGGTTTCGGGTACGAGTCCCGGCTGTGCCATAGATGTTTGTAGTGATTCGGAATCCACTTTAAACTGTAGATACCGGTCTATTACGATCGTAGAGCGTTGAGGGGGCATTGCTAATCTGCGTCCGTGGCTTATTTTCAAGTTACACGCGACCTCTGGGTAATGCTAAGTGAGTAACGTCTGTGCAGCGCTTACCTTAAGGCATCCAAGACCAAGCTGTCTAAGTCTTTGCCTGCTGCATTAGAAAGAAAACAAAATGTTTCCAATTTGTTTGAATAGCAGTATTCATGTTATGCATACATTTTATCATTATAAGCATTACGCTCAATTACATTTTTATAACACGTTATTCAAAATTGATAGAGCAAGACATTAAATTCTTTAAACTCGGATTGTAAAACATTATTTAAATCAAATATATTTATGGCAATTTTAGTTGTAATTTGATTCGATAAATTCAATATTTTCTCTATAAGTTAACTTTATTATCTTTTTACGTTTTAATATCACACTTCGTTATCAACTCTTCAGTCTAAAAATATTGACCAACAGTAAATAAATAAAAAATTGTAAACATTTATAAAAGGGAAATGATTAATCAGTTGACTTTTTTAGATAAGGTATAAATTTCTGTTTGTGTTAATAGATAGCAAATCTTGTTATCTTTTATGATTGTTTTTTCAAGAGCATCAATAGCACAAGGCGATGAAATTGAAGTACCTTATTGTTTCTTTTAAAGTATTATCGTAAAATATCACACTAAGATATAATTTATTATCAACTTGCATACTAGCATTTAAATTCATATTTTAAAGGCGACATGCATAAACTCCCTTAGTGAAAGATAATATTCATTGTTTTGTTTAAGGATTTTTATTCTAAAATCATGAAGTTTTTTACGATTGCTTCTGTTTTATTTGGGTGTCATTTATGTAAGTATCTAATTTTTTTTTTTTTTTTTTTTTTTTTTTAATTATTTTTCAATCTAAAAAAAATAATAAATTCAAATAGAAATTATTTATACGTTATTCTTTACAAAATAAAATGTGCAATTAAACAAGTTTTCGCAAAATGTTTTTTTTTTTTCTTGTAACCATTTTAATGTCCATATAAAGTTATTTTAAAATATTTTTTTTCCATTTTTATAAAATTTATATTCTTTTCATTAAGTATTATTAAGCAACATTTTAAGCATCGAAATTAATTGAATCTTTTTTTTTTTTTTTTTTTTTTTTTAGAGGCTTAAATAAATTTTAAAATGAATAATTTCATTTATATTTTCATAAAAAAGATTGTTGTTTTATTTTTTGCATAATGCATTGTAAGAAATTGCCAACATGATGCATAAATAATTTCATTCTATTGCACTTTTTTAAACGTCAGATGTTAATACGTCTATATTTTTTGTATCTAGTAGTAAGAAATATTAGCCTTTTTTCCTCTAAAACAGGGGTCTCCAAACTTTCCAGCCTTAGGGCCATACTGTTTACTCCAGTAAGTAGCAAGGGCCAAAACTGTTTTAATTTTTCTGCCATTATCTATAATTTCTATACTAGTCGCCGAGTACGCGCTCTGAGTGAGCACACGCTTGCTAAATTCGCTGGTTCAATTACTACAATTACTATTATGTGTATCGATACGACCGTGACACTTGACGACATCTAGTGGTTATAACATGGTTCTCATAGCATTGCGATACTCTTTACCCCAACATAACTACCAAGAGTAACCACGGGATGTTCACTAGTGTATAATGTTAGTTGGATTCATTTCAATTATTTATTAGTTGTTATGCTTAAGTTAAATTTTCTGCGTATTATGCTTGTCATTAAGATTTACCAAGCAAGTAAATAAAACCGAGTTAATATCGTTATGTGTTTTTTTTGTCCAATTTATTACAGCAACAATAAACTATTCGCTGTCGCGGGCCGTAGTTTGGAGACCCCTGCTCTAAAAGTATACATCTCATGAAACTGGTGCAGCAAATACTTACTTCAATATACATGCATTAAAAATAATCTACAAACGACATTTTTAAATGAAAACTTAATGTGATATATGTAACGGGTTTCATATTTTCTTACCTCGACTCGTGGCTCAGTAGCAACGTGCTTCGCTGGTGAGCATTAGGGCGGAGGTTGAATCCACTGTCAGTTCT
This sequence comes from Caerostris darwini, assembly GCA_021605075.1. Taxonomy (NCBI): domain Eukaryota; kingdom Metazoa; phylum Arthropoda; class Arachnida; order Araneae; family Araneidae; genus Caerostris; species Caerostris darwini. Next base: position 130,796 of record BPLQ01009987.1, read on the forward strand.
GCTGTTGACATTATTTCAAACAACGAGGCGGCTGGATCGCGTTTGTGATTTTCAGCATCTTGCCTTCGTAATCGGACTACCTGGTGGGTGTTTCCTGGGTTTTCTCCCATCTAATACGCAAATTTGGGTTAGTTCTCTCTAAAAGTCTTCCCGGAAGGAACTTTCCTCTTTCTTCAGAGACACAGAAAATAATCGACTTCTACCTACGAGTGCTCCATTACAACAGAAACTGCCCCTTTCTTCCAATCTTCGCTATGAAGAACATGGAATTGGTCTAGATGTTGCTGTCTACCAAATGAGATATGGAAAAAAACATTTTTTCTTACCTACAAAAATTTTAATATTGGAAATATATTGCAGTAAATATTCATTTATAAATCTTTCATTCATTTACACAGTCCAGTCCCATTAATGTGACCACCACATACTTTCGTCGTCAACCTGAAATAACCAATCACAAAAGGCAGGTGGCAGCACATTGCAGTGGAATGTATATACAGAATTCCTCTTAATGCCACTTAAATACCATTTAATACCACACTCCACTTGTATATTCTGGCTTTTGACATGTGGTCACATTAATGTGAATGGACTGTGTATAAGCCAGTAAACAAATCTTGTTTTTATCTATTAATCAGTTACTTAATATTGATTATTACATATTTGCAAACTATCAATTTATTATTAAAAAGTAATGAATGCTTTTCCTATATATTCACAGCTATGGTGTTATGCACTGCTATTTGCAATGTAGAAAAATCGCTGAATGGAACAATCTCTCATTCAGGAAACATATATTTCAATCAGTATTGTTGGACGATACCAGTTACAGCAGGAAAATTTGTTCACCTCAAAATAAACAATATAAACTCAGAGGTAAGTACATTAATCAAACAATTTCATCCACATTTTTAGTATAATTAATTAAATTTAATTAATTAATTTTAGTTTTTTTTTTATTTAAGTTGCATGTATATACCAATAGATGGCGCCAGATAAACTTAAAAAAAATGAAAATTATTTTTAAAAGGACTTTCTGCAATAGTGTGAAAAAAAAGAAGGAATTGACTTTAATTTTTTTTTTTTTTTTTATATGACTTGTTTATACATTTTAATAACATGTCTCCTCGAAGGGGAAGATGAATATTTCCGATCCGTATGAAGCTTATCAGAGATCAATAGGATATTGGGATGATAATCGAATTTCCCACAAAACCTTAAGAAGGACTGTTCCTCTTCGTAAAATAAGCCTTCAAAACGAGAGATAAAAATATTACAAGAACATATTTTTTACAGCGGGGCCTAAATGGCCGAGTGGCTAGCGCTCTAGCCCTCGGTACCCCAGTTTTCGGGTTCGGGTCCCGGCAGTGCCATGGATGTTTATAGTGGTTCGGAATCTACTTTAAACCGTAGGTCCCAGTCTGATAGGATCGCAGAGCGTTTCGGGTGCATTGTGACTCAGCGTCCATGGCTTATCTTCAAGCTACATGCGCTCCCTGGGTAATGCAAAGTGAGTAACGTCTGTGCAGCGCTTGCCTTAAGGCTTCCAAGACAGCTGTCTATGTGTTTGCGAGCTGCATTAGAAGAGAAAAAAGGCATAGGTATTTTTAAGAAATCATCATTAATCATTTAAGAAATCATCATCCCAATTAATTTAGCAAAATCGAATGGAATTTGCGCATTATACCTTGGAAAATGTTCTCAATGCGCATTACTAGCGGACTATACGGAACATTCCATTACTTAACCTGAATATCTCAGCATATATTTTTATAGTTTACGAAAATATATTAGTTGAAAATAATCATAATCTTCTAATCAACACATTAAATCAAATTAAAATATCAAGTCAAAGCGAAATTGCTATTGCCAAACATTTTTAGATAAATAAACACAAAAAAGATAATGACTTGTACATTAAACAGATTGCAAAAAAAAATGATTTCGTAAACTAATCATAAACAACAAAAAAGTATATCTGTAGCTCATTGAAAACCTTGAACCACTTTCGGTTTGAAAATACAGTCGATAATATAAAAATCCCTGTAATTTCGCTGTTCCGCTTGTATTTATCGTAGAATGAAATCAGAAAGTAGATTTAGAAAAGAAAATAGCTAAACAAACATTAATTTTTAAAAAAATAAAAAAAACATAAAATAATGGCGTCACAAATTACTTTTTAAACGAAATTGATTATATTTTCGCTTTGAAATGTTAACGTGTCGTTCATATTTTTGAATTTTCGTTTCTATATAAATTAATGTTTCCATTTTAAAGAAAAAGTACGATTTGGCGTCCTTGGCATGTCCTTTGGGGACATTCTTATTATCATTCCATTCGTTGATTTACGCGAGTAAAATTCATTGCAAAGAAGTCGGTAAAATATTTCGTTCGCGATGGAACTAATTTAAAAATAATAATTTTTAATTTATAATTTAAGATATAAATTTTAAATAATTTTAATTTATAATAATTTTTATAATAATTCATTAAATATAATTTTTAAAGCTAACAGACATGAACAGCTTTTTCCTCAACGAAAACAAGTAATATAAAAAAAAAAAATTAAAGTCAATTCCTACTTTTTTTCACTGTATCGCAGAATGTCCTTTATAAAATAATTTTCATTCATTTTTTTAAGTGTATCTGGCGCCATCTATTGGTAGATATATGCAACTTAAATCTAAAAAAAAAACTAAAATTAATTAATTACATTTAATAAATGAATTAATATTTGAAAAAACTGTATTAACATCAAGTGTCATCCATTACAAGTTAAAAAAAATGTATTTGAACTTGAGTGGATGAATAAAAAGTATTTTATGAACGATTGAAAATTTGAACAAGATATATATAGGGAGAATGTGAGCTAATAGAAGGAATTGAAATATGTGAATGATTTGCTGTCAATGAAAATCGTGATGTCAGTGGTAACTCAGTCACGCAAACTCGTTAAAGAATGAAGATACGAATCCATCAGAAATTAGAAAAAAAGCGAATCACAAACAAAAAATGTTGAAACAGCACATTTAATTTAAAAGGTAAATATCAACTCAAATAAAGTGGTGTTGTCAAAAACTTTTAGATAAATACAAGGAAAAAAATATATTCTTGTAATAGCGCTGGCGTAATTAGTGTCGCTTCGATAATTAGACTACCCATTTGGGAGTTCTGTTGTTTTTATTTTCGTAAAAACATGCAAATGCTGGCAATTTCAATCGAAAAACGCAACAAAAGACATCTGTATTTCCCTACTGTTCCATAAATTCCCGCATTTAAACGATTATTCACTGTACTAAAGAAATGACATTGTGATAGAACGATTCTATTATCAAATTAAAACTATTGCCTCTTTAACCATTTATGAAAAAAAGCACGAACACAGTTTAATAACAGAAAAATTCTGGAATTAAGACAACCAAATGTGTTTATTGATCTTATATGCAATAGAATTTTTAATCTACAGAGAATACTCAATATATTGTTTAGTTTTATATCATATTGGGTCTTTTTTTATCGAAATGATTTTCAGATACAATAACAAAAATTAAAAAATGCACTGTATTTTAAAAGAAAATAACATTTTAATATTATACTATTATACTAAAAGTATGTAGAGGTACTAATAAATATCTATCAATAAATATCGCCAAGTAAGTGTTTACCAAATCAAATATTAACTTTGTTACATCAATTCTAATGGTGTAACGAAAATAGATCAAACGAAATTTGATTAGAGGAACATGATCCATAATATGATAATATCGGTTCTAAAATGCAAGTCATACTAAATTAGATATATTGTTTGTAATGAAAATAATAAAAACAATTATTTTTCAATATTCTTAAATTTTGCAAAGAAAGAAAATCCAGCGATTGACAAGTGAATAATATATATATATAAATATATATATATATATATATATATATATATATATATATATATATATATATATATATATATATATATATATATATATATACTACTGTGCCCAAAAAGTTAAGACCAATTATTTTTTATTTTCAAAAACTCTTTATTTATTCTTCACCTTTTATTTCATCACCTTCAAAGTAATCCTCTCCAGACACAATGCACTTTTGCCAACTTCTTTTCCCATCCTCTATGCATGCTAAAAAGCCATCGGCAGGGTTGGCCATCAAAGTGCGCTGTGATTCACGTTGAATCTCTTCAATCAACACAAAACGGTGTCCCCGGAGTGGTCATTTTAGTTTAGGGAATAGCCAGAAGTCGCAGGGTGTGAATACGGTGGTTGTGGAACGATATGATTTTCATGAACGATTCATTCAGTGTTGTCGGTACCAATCGAGATTTGACGCGTTTGAAGCCCAGAATTTAGTTGACGGTTCCTTTTGAAATTCCAACATCAGCAGCAAGATCTCTAATTATAAATAGACTGTTTGCAGCAACAAATATTTAATTTTTTGGACGGGAGCTTCGTCTGGTTGATGGTAGATCAAAGGCCTATTCATCACGTTTCCTGGGCCAGACAACGATGGGCTCATGTACTCTTTACAGATGAGTCCAGATTCACCCTGGAGAGAGATTCAGGACGTCTGCTGATCTAGAGGGAACAAAGCACCAGATACCATCAATTTAACACTGTGGAAAGACACAGTTACCGAGGTGGTGGAATAATCGTTTCGGCAGGGATCTCACTCGGTAGTTACACTGACCTGCATGTGTTCCAGGTAGGAACTGTGACTGGTTTGAAATGTTGGGATGAGCTTTTGATAAATATGTCCGCTCATATGTCGGTGCAATTGGCAATTTCTTTCATTTTGATGGATTATAATACACGAAATCACTGAGCTGTATGTAGTTGTTTAGAAATATATTGAGGGTCTTGGTTTAGAGCGAATGGAATGGTCAGCTCGATCTGCAGACCTGAATCAGATAGAGCATCTTTGGGACTATCTTGATAGGCAGGTTGCTGCTTTAAGTCCTTCTCCAAAGTCTTTAAGAGAGCTAGAACAAAGCATACTCCGTGTCTGGTCTTCGCATTCTATTTCGGTAACCGACAACTTAATTGACATCATGGAAAGTCGATGCTGCCAATGCATTCAAGCTAGGGATGGGCATATACCTTTTTAAAACTCATTTTTCTTATGTTTCTATGACATTTTACCATATAAAAATATGATTATTATTTTTTCCAAGAATGGACTTTTAAAGAAAGATTGTTTTTTTTTTTATTGTTGTAAATTATTTTTGCGTTTTTACTATTACTTTTTTGCGTTGCGTAAACTTTTATGTTGCAGTCAATACATAATTGTTTTGTGCACATGTCATACAAATTTGGTGTTTCCACATTCATTCATTTGCAAATTAGGCGCAAAACACTGGTTGTTCCTTAACTTTTAGAGGGCAGTATATATATATATATATATATATACATATTATTCTAATAGTTAAAATTTCTAATCCTGTTAAATAATTTCAAAAAAAAAAAATACTAAATAATTCAATGGTTATAATGATAAAAATTACATTAATGCTACATATTAAATTGATTATAATGCTACTTATTTTTAAATGTAAATAAAGCCATTGTTTTTTTTTCTATTTTAAATCTATTCTTGAAATAATAATATATTTATTTTAAAAACAAAGTACTATAAAAAATTGAATAAATTTAAATTTTCTCATGCCGATTCGCATTATAATATATATGCAAATGATAAATTTTTACAATTAACAAATCGTACTCTCGGTAATTAAAAGGGAAAAAGTTTCTATGATATGATATTTATTCACATGGGATATAATATTGCAATTTCTGTCTTGTGAGATTATTTGTCCAAGCTAAAATCTTTAATAAATTGCATTATTTATTTTTAGGTGTCCTGCAATAATTCTTATGTAAAAATTTCTGTAGCGGAAACGACAGAAGAATACAAATTTTGTCCCGAAGATAGCAACAATAATCCGATTATAGCACTGAAGAGTGTTACTGTGAATCGATATACTGATAAATATACTCCATTATTTTTCAGTTTAAGCTTCATCATAAGTAAGTTATTTTTTGTATAATTTTAATGCTATAATAATAAATCTAAATAATTAAACATATTTCAATAACCTTGATTACATTTTAGTAAAACTCATTTTTTTACAGTTTTTTTATAGAATTAATTGAACAAAAATGGAAATAGCAAATCAGTAAAATATTTACTATTAGAGTTTAAAATTTAACTACAATAGTTAAATTAACAAAATATAATAACTAAAATTACATTTTTAAGTAATTTTTCATCATATTACATAAGGTCAGAGGTGCATGGTGGAAAATGCGTGACTTTCCAAACAGATATTTTACAACTCAGGTAAAACAGTCTAATTTATGGCATGCTCAGAATACCGATCTTAATCTTAGCACATATTTTTGGAACCTACGGAAATGCTGATTGCAATCCTTATTAAAATTTCTTACGTTTTATTAAAATTGTATCCTTTTTGAAAGCATGAATGAAGTAAAGATTTGTATGCTGATATGATATCAAACTATTTAAAAATATTTATTGAAGAGTGGAGAATGTAAGTGCATTAAATAAGGAACCTAAATATTTATTGATTTTGCAATCAATTCAAACTTTCCCAAGCAATACCCAGGCACCTGGGAAATTCTTTATCTACAAATTCTTAGAAAAACATAACTTTAAAAGGATACAACAATAACTGATGTACATAAGGCAAAAAAATAAATTACAGGAGAAAAAAAATGTGCATTCTGTTTGTATATAGAAACCAAATTTAAATTTTTTTAATAGTGTATAAAGTTATGTTTTTTTTAAATTAGTGCATTACATAGTCATAATAGTACAAGAAGTTGGACATCAAACCATAAACAAAATTTTAAGAAATTGGGCATCAAACCATAAACAAAATTTCAAGAAGTTAAGCATCAAACCATAAACAAAATTTGAGTTGCAATGAACAGTTCAGAATTAGAGTTTGTAGAATTTTAAGAATGTAGGGTAGTGGCAATTGCAGGCTGATACACCTGTCTCATTTGTACTAGAAAATTCCGGTAGTAGTAGTAGATTTCTGCTGTTTCTTTACTATAAACTCAACAATGAATTATTGTGTTGCATTTTAAGGATTAACAAGATATATTTTCATTTTAATGGAGTGAAAATGATATGATTTCAACTGCAAAAATTGAACATATTTTTGCAAATCACACTATATATTCTTTTCGTGAAAGTGTGGATGGTTTTTATTTAACTAGGTTAATAAATTTTTCTAGTGAGCTAGGTCTCAACGATTCAGGGATTGCTACTTTATCGATATTCTTTCTGAGAAATTATATTATCCTATTTTGATTTCTGAAACAATAGTATCCCATCATAATCACCTTTACATTATCAATTTCTAAGAAAAAAAATTAATAATTTTTTTTTCACTGAAACAACAATAAACTGTAATTTCTTTACTAGTTAGGCTGCATGATTCCAGTATAGAAATAGAAGATTTTGGGTCTGAACATATCTCAAAGAGATGTTATATTGTCACTCCATCATATTTGCTGACTATTAATGATATTAAATCATATACTTTGATTTTTTATTTATTTGATTAAACATATAAGAGAAAGAGTTCAATCTTTTATAAATATAACTATTATTTACATTCTTGTGATAAATTTTGTAAAGGTTTTTGTATTAACTTTTTTTCTACAATCATTGTATACAGTGACCAGAAGGCGAATTGGCTAGCGCTCTGATTTGTCGTTGGTTCTATGTTTGTTAGAGGTTTGGAGTCCACGTTAAACAGTAGGTTAACGTGGACTTTACAGTTAGTTAAGAGTGGAGTAAGAGTTAGTGGTTAGTGGTTTGGAGTCCACGTTAAACAGTTCGTTAATGTGGACTCCAGTTTACAGTTAGGTTCCAGTCTAATTAGCCCAAAGAGTGCAAAAATGACCATCAAATGGCAAACCAATCATTTTATTTTCATGCTGATAATTCTATGGAACGCTGACAAATAGCTTTTAATGTAAACATTTCGGAATAAAAGAAACTTCAATTATAAAAGGTTGATATAACATGGAGTCTTATGCGACAATTTCATGATACTAATTGTAAATAATTCTCAGTAAACGGTTTTGAAATTAATACAAATAAAAATAAACTTCATTCCCTTTTATTTTCGAATTTTACAAATTTTCTTTTAATTTTATTTAATTCACTCCACTAAGGTTGTTGTATATTAAATTATTCTACTAACTTTCTCTCAATAATTTTCACTGGATTTTATTAATATTTTTTTACAAAGTTGCTCTTTAGTGAATATATATATAACACTATAATAATTTGATTTCTTAATGTATGCTTAGTGGTTTAAATGATATAAATGTGTGTTAATGATTTATTTCAGAGGATATCGAATGTATTAACAAGGATAGTTTCCAGTGCAATAATCATTCCTGTATTCCTCGTAATAAAGTTTGTGATGGCGTAAAAGATTGCGAAAATGGATTGGATGAAGTTGGATGCGGTAATATTTTTTATACACATATAAATTCATTAAAAACATTTAATACAATTTACTTTAAAACCACATAAATATTAATTTAACTTTACAATCTTTTTTAAACGAAATATTCTTTAAAATATGAAAAAATGTAATTCTCTTTCAAATGCTACAGAAGACTATAAGAAATAATTAAAAATATTGGTTTAATTCCAATGGAATTTATTTCATGAACTAATGGAACCTCAGACGGTATCATCTTTGAGGAATATTAGTGATATTAAATCATTTAACTTAAGTTACATACCTTGATTATCTCTAATTTCGTTATTAAATATATAAAAGAAATAGTTGGATGTTTTATAAATATAACTATTATATGCATCCTTGAGGTAAATTTAAAAAAAAAAAAAATTATTCAGAAAAATTTAAAATGAGAGAACGGCTTATATAATTGAGATAAAGCAATGAAACCGGTTGTGGCGATTTTTTTAAATGGAGAAACTCTTGAAAAATACCAAACTCAAATTTACATATTTCAACTCTTATTGCCCTTGAAACCGACAAAATCCTTTTAAATGCTTCCCATAAAAACTAATTTTAAGAAATGGGGTGTGCGTTTGGATCCATAACTAATTAAATATTATATACACCTCTAAATTTTGCAAGTTGACAGATTTACTACTATGCCCAAAAAGTAAGGACAATTTATTTATTTTTTCAAAAACTTTTTATTTATTTTTCTAAATTTATTTTATCGCCTTCAAAGTAATCCCCTCCGGACACAATGCACTTATGCCAACTTTTTTCCTTTCCTCAATGCATGCTAAAATGTCATCGGTAGGGATGGCATTCAAAGCGCGCGACGATTCATGTTTAATCCCTTCAATCGGCACAAAACGGTGTCCCCGGAATGGTCTTTTTAATTTAGGGAATAGCCAGAAGTCGCACGGGGTGAATATGATGGTTGTGGAACGATATGAGTTTCATTTTTGGCGAAACAGTCAATAAGAATCAATGCAGTGTGAGCTGGCGCATTCAGTGTTTTCGGTACCAATCGAGATTTGACGCGTTTGGGGCCAAAAAAGAAATTGACCGGTCCTTTTGAAATTCCAACATCATCAGCAAGGTCTCTAATTGTAAATCGACGGTTTGCAAGCACTAAATCTTTAATTTTTGGACGTGAGCTTCGTCGGTTGAGATAGACGGTCCACCAGAGGGCTCTTCGTCTTCAACGTTTTCTACTTTCTTTGAACTGTTTATAGCACTACTAAACATTCTTTTCCGGTATAGAATGCTTACCGAATGCCTTCTGCGACATTCTATGCCTTTCCGCAAAAAAAAAAAAAAAAAAAAAAAAAAAAAAATGTAAGTTCTTTGTTTAATTAATTCAGCCTTTTTAAAAATCGCTGGAATTCGTTTTAGCATCTCACAAAGCCAAGCGTTAAACTTTAATGAATATTTTGACGTTATATTTCACACAGATGTCAAGGACAGTGCTAGCAATGTAAAAAAGAAAAAAAATTGAATTTCCATAAGCCCCGATAATTTTAAATTGAAAATTGGTCTTATTTTTTGAACACAGTAGTAGCTTATATTTGAAACTAAAAAAGACAACGACGTGCCCAGAATTATTATTAATCTTTTTAAATAATACATTTGCTTATGCAAAAAAATTTTCAGATATTTTGGAGTTGATATTATGTCTGGCAAAGGATCAGTAATATTATTTTCTGTGAAAGCATAAATCACTTAGCTGACACACTGAAAGTGTGTGCCATGTTTTAGAAGCAACGAATAATCGTCAACAGAAGAAGGTGGGTTGCAAGATTACACTATAAAAATGTGGCTCTCAAAGTAAAAAGTGCTTTTGAATGGAGAATTCTACCGCATGAGACATTTTCTTCATATTTCTCAAAGTTTTTTATCGTGTTCCCGACGTCACATGTGAATAAAATGGTTCCAAAGAAGACAAGTTTTGCATTTAAAGTTGGAAATTTTAATTCCACAGCATAAATAAACATACATTTTGAATGTTGTTTCTATGGAATAAATGATTTTCATTAATACATATAGTATTTATACAATAAATACCTTATCTGACAATTTTATTTAGAACACTGGCACATTTTTTACTAACAAAATTTAATACTATGAATAATATATTTTTGATTTCCAATTTAAAAAAAATATAATAACACATTACTACAATAAAATTATGATGTTACACTTGATTAAGTTAAATAATATATTGATTTTTAAAATATATTTTTTGAATTAAGGTACATTTTATATGTATTATATATTTTGGTATATTTTATATCATCTTTTTTTATGAGATGATGAAAGAGCAAACACAATAAATAATTTAATTAACTTATGCACACAATTTTTTTAATGAAAATGTTTTTACATAGAATTGGTCAATACTTTTTTAATTTTTAATGCTTTTTTTACTAAATAAATGAAAATTATAAGGAAAACGAGACGAATATATATTTCGCTACACTATATAATGGGCTCCTAAAAATAATTATTACGTGTAATGTTACTTTGGTTGGTTATTAGTAGGGTTAAATTACACAACGAGTAGTTTTGGACAAGCTGCATCAAATGCGTTTTATTGCATTAGGTATATTAATAGTTACGATGCTTAAAAAGAAAATTTCTCAATAAAAAAACGATTAAAAACTGTAAAACTCATTTTAATTTTCAAATTTTTCTGAAAGTTATACAAAGTTTTTAAAAATTAAAACAAAAATAATAATGTTTTCGCATTACAAAAATTATTTTATAAATATTCTTTCATAAAATTGGGGATCATTATGGATGATCATCCATGACAATCAGTTTTCTAGCAATGATAATGTTAATTATAGCGTAGGATATGTTGCATAACAAGTAAAATTTGCCGAACTAAGTTACATTCAAACGAATTTGGCTGGTTTAACATATTTAATAATTGCTCATAAGCAATCTATTAATTAACACAAAGACCTACCGAGGAATGATAATTAATTAATGAGTGATAATACATACTTAGAGATAAAAACATATAAGTCTCAATAATATTCTAGTTCAAATAATCAAACAAACAAAAAATGGCCGTATGTACAACTTTTCAGAAAATAATTCCTTTTATAAGATAGGTATATTTTTTCTGCTACCATGTATATTTTAAATAACAAAGTTTAGAAAATTGTATCATTCTCATCATCATTATCATCTTCTTATATGAAACCATTTTATCATTACCATGTTATCTTATATGGAATTTTTGAAAATTATCCTTTTCACTTGACTTTTATCATTCTGGTAGGTATATTAAGTTAATATCTGTCATAAAATCCATTTATAGATCGCATGTGAATGAAACATCATTTCACTCTTTCCTCTTTTCAAATAATCCATTCCTATATTAATTATTTATAACAACTGAGAAGTACTATATTTATTCTAATTTTTCAGAAACTGGGATTTTGGCTGTTAAAGGAATAGCAGAAGCTCGTCAGAATGCAATATCATGGTTAAAGAAAAAGAGATCTACCTCATGGGGTTGGAACGACTATACTTCAAGGGCTATTGTAGCTATGTACTTGGCTTCAGATACAAATCTCAACTCGACGATACTCGAAGGAGAATTAATGGCAAAACAAACTGAACTGAAAACTGCAGTTGGTCTGTTGAGGTACAATTTTTACCTTTAACAAATATGTTTTAGTCTAACAAAGTTATTTCTGTTTAATTTACAATTTTATCTATATACTTTAAGTAATTATATTTTCACATTAAGACCACATTTTCAATTTTCTCCAAAACATGAACGGTCATGAAAGTTATAGAGAAATTCTGCCAAAAAATGTCTGTCTATATTTTGGGTAATAAGAACCGGGCACTATTGTCTTAAGGAACATCGTAACAGGATAGGTGTCCTCGCCTCGAACACTTGCCCAATATGTAGAGCAGGAACAATGGATTTAGAACATTTTTTGAACTGTCCAGGAATGAACAGGGAGGCTCAGCGCCAAGGAGACGTCTTGCAGTTATATTGGGAGGCTAGGGTTCTCATGGACTAAAATAAAGTATCTACCACCTTCATTTACTCTCTCCCTCTTTGTCTTTTTCTGGTGTGGGAGACCGACTTATTGTCGATTGCTATTTTGCTGTATGTTTGCTTTGTCCTGCTTGTTCCTACTTTGTGTGTGATCTTTATTATAATGGATTGATTTCCAATGTTACAATAACATTTTGGGTAACATTAACATTTTTTATAATATAATTACACTGATAATTATACAAATGTAGTAAGAATTGAAGATAAACTGTCACATATGTATCAATTCAGCATCTCTAGCAATTTTGAAAGCATAGGAAGATAGAACTTTAAGGAAAGTTTAGGAGACTTTTCCTATTAAAATCGTTTCTAATTATAGACATTTTTACATTTTTTTTATTACTATTTACTATAAATTCTGTAAATAAAAGTGGATTAAAAACTTTTGTGATTTTTATCATTTTAATTGAATACATATAAAAATATTAATCACAATAATACTTGGAAAAATATAAATAATAATACATTTATAATTTTTGTTACTGTTTTGTACTATAATGCTAATAAACAGTTACCACAAACATTAATGATTCCAAAATTCCTGTATTTATAAAAAAAATATGCTCTAATTCTGAAATCGTTTGTTTTAACAGTGTATTTGTTTTATACATAAAATAAATTTACAGCTTTTGTTATTTTTGAACATAGATCATACCTAACTAACAGCGAATTAAGCATGTTCATCAATTCTTTGTTGGTAACTTGTCACAATCCTCGGAAATTCTATGGGATTAACCTGGTGACACGCCTGAAGGAACAAGTGAAGGAGTCACAGAACTTCACTCATCCGTTGTCATATTTGGCTCTCTGCAATGCTCAGGAGTCCTGGCCCAAGAAAGCGATTTCGGATTTGAATAATATTCTTAACAGTAGCTTAAACTATCCTTTTACTCAAGGTCAGTTTTCTTTATCTTTAATGCAATTCATTGTAAGATATTGTATCTTAATTCTAAATTACTCTTAGAATTTGAAATTTTCTCAGGATTAATATAACCTTAATAATTTATATAATTGCTTTTTAAATTACCAATAGATTTTGCCAAAAATTACATTGTCTTAACTCTCCTCTTTGAATAGATTTTGCCAAAAATTGCATTGTTTTAATTCTCCTCTTTGGATAGATTTTGCCAAAAATTACATTGTTTTAATTCTTCTCTTTGAATAGATTTTGCCAAAAATTACATTGTTTTAATTCTCTCCTTTGAATAGATTTTGCCAAAAATTACATTGTTTTCATACACCTCTTTGACTAGATTTTGATCAATATCGAAGCCATCTTAATTTATCAAAAAACAATACCAAGTCTGCGTGATTAGACAAGGACTTGCTGTCTCCACAGTTTTCACATATATTTTGTTCATCTTATGACAATATATGATGGATTTTTCGTATCAAGTACTAATTACAACAGAACAGAACTTAGTGGTTCTTCATTTTTTCGGTCATTTTGTGGACACCACACTGTTAATTCTTGTTTAAAGGCACACGTGTGAGGTCTCGATATAGATGCTGCTAATTTCTTTACCTTGTAAACTCCAAGTCGTATGCAGTTAAAGCAGTCCTTATATTTATTAAAGCTAATATGCAATGAAGGGATGTGTTATAATATTTTTCTTTGCACATGTTTCGTTTATTATGATTTGAAAAATCAGTTTCTAATCAAATTTCATGTAATCCGACAATTTATTTAATATTCGACCACCCGATATGTAAGTATTAGTTTTCTTCATCGGCGCAACATCACCAAGGTGGGCCAAAGCATTCTACCTAATAGCAGATTTAGAGAGAGGAAATGCTTGTTTTTTTCACGGAGGTAGGGTTGCCAACCCTACACCCAACGTTTTACAGTCCTATTAGACAGAGAGCTACTGTTTAAAGTGAATTCTGAATCACTGCAAGCATCAGTGGCATCGCCGGGACCCGACTCGAAACCTGTGGCACCAGTGTCTGAGCGCTAGTCACTCGGCCATCAGACTCCTATGATTATTAGTATAATACTAAAATACAAGGGTCAGTAAAATGGTTCCCGCAATTTATTTGTAACTCTTTATTACCCCAATATAATTAATTAATTTTTTTTGTTATTACTGTATTTTTTTATTGCGGAATTCATAACAGTCAATGTGTCTACACCGAATGTTTTGAAATAAAATTTGTGGGCCAGACGTTTCATGAGAATCGTCTCTGGTGATGAGATATTTGTGGATTCTTGCGACCTGGAGGCAATGATTCAGTCATCAGAATGGCACACAACGTCCTCAAATAAATCACATCATGTCAAATTCAAAACAAAACTGAAGTTCATTTTTCGACAAGTTGTGGTGCTACATGAATGTATACAAGTGGACAAACTATTAACGACCTTTCGTACGGGCAAATTCGAAAAGACTGAGGGAGCTTATCTGAAGAAAACGACCTCTAAATCCAAAGGAGGATGGCCATTGGATCACGACAATGATCCCGCCCACACATCGATCATTGTGCGGATACGGTTTACAAAAAATACCATTCTACTCCTCCACCAGCTTCCCTGCCCGCCTGATTTAACACCAGCAGATTTCTGGCTCTTCCCCAATATCAAAATTGGCTTCAAAGATAACCGGTTTGACACCATACAAGACCAAAACCAACGCGACGGCTGAACTTCGGAAGATACTATAATAGGACTTTTATCGTTGTTTCCAGCAATGGCAGGAATAGTAGATCAAGTGCGTGTGTTCCGATGGACCCTACTTCGAAAGCAATTAAGTTAATATGTACCTATATTGTGGTCTTACAGTGGCATTCTGTAGGGGCCTGATGTCCGAGTGGCTTGAGCTCTGGCATTCGGTACCACAGGTATCGGGTTCGAATCCCGGCGGTGCCAGAGATGCTTGTAGTGGTTGGGAATCCACTTTAAGCTGTAGGTCCCGGTCTCATATGGCCGTAGAGCGTCACAAAGCCCAATCAGACTACTTCTCACTCACATCATTCGCAAAGTGTAAAGGGGCAACTCAGTTCTAGGCACAGTGATGTGGTGTAGGGTAGTAGTAGTAGTGAAATTCTGTAACTTTTCGACTGCCAGCCCATCGTTTATAATTATAATAACATACACAACTTTAAAAAAAAAAGCATTTGTTTTAAAGACTTTTCATAATTGGAGATTCCAGTATATATTTATGACTTTCACCAGTATACTATTAGAATTAAAACATTACAACAATAACATTATTCTTATGCTCTGTTTCAGATCTTCAGTCCATGGCTATTATTGCTCTGTCATGCAATGCCAACAGCAGTGAAGAAGTTGGCGAATTCTTATTACCAGCAACCTTAGCATTATATAAAAAAACCATTAACAATTTTATGAAACTCCAGCTTCAAGATGGAAGTTTTGGAACCGTCTACTCTACAGCTTTAATTGTTCAAGTGAGCTATAAATGTTTCTTTAGTTGCCTTTTTCCACAAATATTATAGCATTTGCAATATTAGTTTTGATTTAAATCTTTTAAACTGAGAATTTTAGGAATTAAATTATTTTAAACTGATTATTTTACGAACAATAATTAGAATTATAAGAACAAAATATATCGAGGAAAATACAATAATTACAGAGAAGTACTGTCTTACCATATGCTAAGATGTTATAGGGAAAAAAATTTAAATGTCTTAATTATTTTTAATTTAGAAATAATATTTATTTATTTTTTATTTTTTATAGACAAGCAGAAGTGTATTTGGCAATGATACTAATGAAAGGAAATTAATGACTTCATTTAATCAGGACATTATAAAATACATTTAAGATATCGATTTACATGATAAATGTTTATAATTTCTAAGAAATTAAGCGAGTTTTGGCAATAATTACAATTTTGTGTATCTTTGTAGAATTTTTGTCAGAATTTTAAAAAAAAAATATTCAATCCTGATTTTTACTATTATTATTTTTTATTTTGTTAGGAAGTATAATAATAATTATTATTTTTAATTTTATTTAGACATTCCAATTTAAAGTTGAATTCAAACATGTATATAGTTGCTTAATACATAATGAAATAAAACGACTTTAGCCATTACTTATAATCATAAAAAGAAATACCTTCAACATATCAAAGAAATAAAAAATCTATTATTTTAACTTTCAATGGTAAATGGAAATTATTTAAGTAATAAATGTTTTCATTCGAATAATAAGAATGGTTTGAGTTTTGAACATAAAAAATTACTCGAAGGATTTGTGAAAAATTTCTTTTCATTGTGAAAACTTTTTGGATTTATTTACAAATTTGTTAGGAACAATCTATGTCCCAATCGTACAGGGCATTTGAAATAAATGATCAATTTTTAAAGCATTTTTTTTTGTCTTATAGGATCCTTGAATCATCGATATTATAAATATATTTACCGTTAATTAAATCATTAATACCATCTATTTATTAAGATGAAAACATTCCATTAGAACGCAAAAGAATTTGAAAGCTTTTAATAACTTTTGCTCATTAAATATCATATTCAATAAACATTTTAATTTGTAGTGAGGTTTCAAAGATACAATTCTTGCTTGTGATATTCATGACTGTACTCGATCTTATATGAAAGAAGTGTAGGTTCTAGATGAGTTTTATGTTGATAGATTTCGGATGTCACTAGATTAAAGAAAATGATTAAAATATTTATCAAACCATTTAGATACATACTTAATTTTTGGCAAAAAGCTTTACATTCTAAAATGAAAATTTTTCTTTACATACTTATTAGGCTCTAATTGCAAGTGGCCAGGAGAACAGTAAAAGTTGGAAATTAAATGTAGCAATCAAGTACTTGACGGATCATTTAAATTCATCTTCAATAGATCTCTTATCTACCTACTTAATCTTACCAATATTAAACGGAAAAACCCTAATGGATGTTTCCAAGATCAACTGCTCTGGTAATCCTAGAAAACATGGAGATGGTAAGATTCAATATACTTAAAAGTTCTCTGATAAATACGATAATTGTAACTTGCAATGCAATATCTTTTATCCTATGTAAAATGTACCTTTTTCTATATTTAATAAGAACTTTTAAAATACATTTTAGACCATAAATTAAAACGTTCTATAATTTGATATTTACTTTAAAATAAATTTTTCTTATAACTTTTAAAATATTCTTTTTTTAATTTAATATTAATTAGGGTGGGTGTTATGCAAAATATATTGAGTCTTCCATATTTCCCGTAGACATTTCTTTTACAATTAAAGTCATATTAATTTCATAACAATTAAATTCTTTCAATGTAACTTAGTAACTTAATTAATTATAAGTGACAATATATTAAGGTTTTCTGAACCCATTAAATTATAAACCCATTTAAATTTATTTTATTATATTTCAATAAATATTGTTGGGGGGGGAGCAGAATAATAAAGGAAAATAAAAGTGTAGAAATAAAGTAAATGAATAGAATTAATGGAAAAAAATTAAATAATCGGAAAAATAACAACATATAACATGCGGATGAAATAACAACAATTTTATAACATGCTTTCTGAATTGTTCTGAATGGAAAAAAAAACCCTGGTATTATTTAAATTATTATGTTAATTATTTTTAAAAAATAAACTTTTCACATAAAGTAATTTTATTAGATTTTACTGAGAATAAAAGTGTATGATTAAGTTGTAAATATTTTCTAACACAAACAATATTTTCAATTAGCGACAATGCTTCTTTTAAAAGTTGAATGTATAAATTTATAAGGAAGAGATTATTCAGATGGGAGTGTTTTACTGTATTTTTTTTTCAGCAAATTTAGTAAATTTCTTATATTCATCCTTAGCTTCAAATTTTAAAATCCATCATTTCCTTCAATTTAAAATATACGAAACAATTATACTGAATCTAATTGTCTGTTTTATATCGTTTTTTATCTTAAATAACAACTTTAATAAACAATATTAAATTTTTAAGAAATTAAATGATAAAAATTCACTAAGAATTTTTTTGTTTTATCATAAAAGTATTTTTTAAAATCTTAAGATAAATTGATTAAAAAAATTAAATTATTTTGAAATTTTTTTAATTATTTAAAATAAATTCATTAAATGTATTAACAATTAATTAAATTATTTAATTTAAATTATTTAAATTAAATTCATAAATTATTTTGAAAATTTAATAATTATAAATTAAATTAAATAAGTTCCTATTAAATTGTTAAAAAATTAAGTATTAGTATTAAATTATTAAGTATTTGATGTCTTAAATTATGAGTAAATATTTGGTTCAAAAAGACATTATTTATAAATATTAATCTCGAAAAATACATCGAATATTTAACTAAAATTTAATACTAATTAAAGCATATTACTAAAATAATAACTCCATCAAATAATAACTAAAATGTTTAGAAACATTTTTTTTAAAAGCAGTTAATTTGTTTTAACTATATTATTTTTTAATGCCTTGCTACGTTTTTTATAAAGACCTCATCTCCAAAAAATAAATTGAATAATGGAAAAAAGTGAAAAGCTGTTCTTTGTTGATAACTAAAATTTAAAAATAACATAGTTTAAATATTTATAGAGTAAATATTTGTAAAGTCAAATAATGTGTTTTAACTATATTAGTTTTGTTAATGCCTTGTATTTTCAATCCCAGATCCGGTATCAGAATTGAAGGACTACTTAGGCCCAAAAATGCATGTGCAGTTTTCTCTGTATATCGGGGATGAGAAAGACGTCATTCACACCATTGCTCTCCGAGTCCCAGAAAATTACACAGCTGCTGAAGTCATGGAGTTAGCTGAAGTAGAAGATCCAAAATACAAGTAATTCATTTTCTCAGATTGATATCTATAGTAATAAACAGCGATTGGATATTATGTGACAAAATTTCAAAGGGTAGTAGATGGGAACTTGTCATTTAATTTGTGTCCGTATATACCGCGATTAAACACCCGTGGTTATGAAATATTTGAAAGGTGAAATAAAGCACAGATTAAAGGAATTTAATAGACCTATCGTGTATAATAGATGTTTAATGTCACGTTTAACAACCCTAAAATAAGCTTCAAACACCATGGTGTATCAAATGGTGACACAGAAAAAGAAATCCAAAACTATTAAACCTAGCAAAAACTATTAAATCTATGACCAAATAATCAGTCTTCATCTTACATAAGATGATAAAAGTTAACACTTGAATCAGTGTTAATGTATAAAAATGTGCCACCATGCTGGAGTTTTGTTGTATGGACTAGAGGAAGATATATATTGTGAAAATTTGTTTTGGTACTTCTTTTGAACGTATTTTGTTTTGTCTTTCAAATCTTTTGTAAACCTTAGCTGAAATGCATTCTAGATATATCTTATTGAAACGCAATCTCAGATATTGCGAATAAACTTAAAAGTGCGGGAGATGATAACTTGCCACAGAGTTTGTGCCTGAAAATGTCGCAATTAAATCCTCTTGGTTAGGAAATATTTGGAAAGTGAAATTAAAGACAGACTAAAGGAATATATTAGATATATTGATGCTTAAAATTAACACTATTAAAGCCTGCATCATATTATTTGTGTATGAACTCCAGTATATCGTAAATCTTGATGTATATGTGACCCTAAAAAAATCCAAACTTAACAAATCTGACTCTCTTATAACTAAAGAAGTCAGTATTTATGGACTATAAGATAAGTCAAGTTAATGCTTGAAATCAGTTTTACTTTATACAGATGTGCCACCATGCCGGAGCTAAATTCTTTGTATAGTTTAGGGAAAACATACATTGTGAACATTTGTTTTGTTATTTCTTTTGGACATTTTTTTTGTCTTTCAACTCTTTTTTATCAACCAAAACTGAAGCTACAGCACTTCTAGGGATATTTTGTAGCAAAATTTTATTTTGATTACCAGGACTGCATTTTTAAAAATCAGGTCAGATGATTAGTGTATTTTCTTTTGTATAATCAATGCAATACAATGTTGTATAATCAAAGATACAATACAATTAATATAACGAATTTCATTTATTCTCTTAAATGGTAAAAGGATAATTTGATTTTTGAACCGGGTCGATGATTGAATTCGGAACCCAACAAAAAAAACTACCTTAATTTACCAAACATTGACAGTATACAGTATAATACAGTGGACTTTCTGTTTGGCTTGAAAAGATGGAAAAAAACTATAAGATGTCCTGGGAGTGTTTTTTTCCCATATTTTAATTCCTACCAAATAGTAGAACCTCAATAAAATAGTAACCCTTCTTCTACAGTCAGTGTTACTTTTAAAAAAGTAGATATCATGTTAGTGATAATGTTTTAAAAATGTGTAGTTTTATGCGGAAAGATCTCTTTAGATGGATAAAATGTTATTGTTTTTGCGTCTTATTAAAATTATAACATGTATGAAATTCTTTAAAGCAATAATCTTTTAAATTTTGCATGAATATTAAGTTTAATATAAAAAAATGTTTTGTTGTTAAGTATTCCTTACTTTTAATTAGTGTCGTGTTTTACACATAATTGTCTCTTGAACACACCTCCTATGTGACTTGTAGAGAAATAAATAGGCGACTTATGTTTTCCGGGAGACTTTCCAGTGTAAGTTTGTGCGTATTATAAGAAAATCATACCCTTTTTCCACCAAGTGCCCTTATTTTCGATACGAGGCATTTACACTGGTTCTCTTTATCAAGTCTCTTTTCCACAAAAAAGGAGTGAATTCAAAGCATACACGTAGTCAATGCGTTTTAGCAATCACCAGTAAAGTACGTTGCGAATTTGAAATAAGAAATCAAAGCTGGCACGATGTGTGATTAAGTACTTAAATAAATTTTGTCCAATTTTTTAAAATTGAAATAATTTATGATCGACTTTATAGTATATATTAATTCAAACTTCTCTCGCAGATCTAGTTTATTATCCAATTTATGAATTTATATGTTTCTTTATCCAAGATCATTTACAACTAATGTAACACATTTTTAAATGTTTTTCGTCCTTATAAAAATTGTATACTACAACCATCAACTACAGTAGGAAATATATATATTTTTTTATTTCATTGAACTGGATATCTTCATTTCAGATTCAAATGGAAGACAATGTTAGAAAAGATGTATGTGTATGATATAGCAAACATTGCAAATGATCCCGAAGTTGGAAAATTCTGGTTGATGTATGTTGGTGAAACAAACAACACAAAGCCTTTAATTCATTTAACTACAAGTAAGTAAAAAACATATTAAAAGTTATTTATTAGTTAGAAATATTTTATAAGTTCTTTAGACACTAAACAAATATGAAAAAAAATGGAAAAGAGTTCAACATTTTACTCATTTAACTTTCCGAAAATTCTGTTTTATTAGTCTTTACTCAACCTTATAATTCATATACATTTCTTGAAATATTGAAGTTGCGTAATAAAAAAGTTTTCAATTTAATATTTTTAGAGATTATTATTGAATCTTACGAAATAAGTTATCAATTACGAAGAAATTTAATCAATTTGCATTTAATTTGAACAATGTACATTTGATTTAAAAAAATTGTATTTATATTTACTTCATGTGAGATGTCCATGCTTTTCTCATCATTCATTGAAACGAAATTATCTTCAAATGCTAAAATCGGTGTAAGCATCTCATCTGTTGCTGGCAGAAATCTATTTCTAATGACATAAAGGCCAATGCGACCATTCATGGGGACTACTTGAAACCATCACCTCCAAATATGGCATTGCCTTGCACGGATCAGAATGAACTGTAAAACAAACACATCACTAAAGAGGACGTTGCCACATTCCTGGCTTCCCGATTGACATGCTCTCCTCCCCACTCTCTTCGAGCAGCACGATTACGTGCTTTTATCAAGCAAGAAGACATGCAGCATATATTCTGTTTCGAAGATGCTATTGAAGAAAAGTGACTCCTGACTAAATATCGATCCTCATTTGGCATTGTTGCTCTCTTCCGACCTTGGCATGGTTGTAGGTTTGCGTTTCTATTATACAAGAAACGATACCAGATTCTGGAAAGAAGACATGCATCATATATTCTGTTTCGAAGATGCTATTGAAGAAAAGTGATTCCTGACTTTAAATATCGATTCTCATTTGGCATTGTTGCTCTCCTCCGACCTTGGCATGGTTTTAGGTTTGCGTTTTTTCTATTATACAAGAAACGATACCAGATTCTGGAAAGAAGACATGCATCATATATTCTGTTTCGAAGATGTTATTGAATAAAAGTGACTCCTGACTTTAAATATCGATCCTCATTTGGCATTGTTGCTCTCCTCCGACCTTGACATGTCTTTTTGCGTTTCTATTTTACAAGAAACGATTCCAGATTCTGGAAATCACATTTTGTTGTAATTTTATGGATTCCGCAATCATGGCTTGTGTTTGGCCCTCTTCCAAACGACTAATAATTCTCCAAAATTATGATTTCAGTAAATGATTTCGTTTAGACATCGCCCTCAATGATACCACGCACTAAAAACAAGACCATCATTTATGTTCATCTTTTTCATTATTTTAGTTGAAAAAATTTGCATTTTTAATACTATTTTTTCAATTTTCTAATAGGAATTCTAATTATATCGTTTTTTAACAGCATATTTTCAATAACATTTAATTTCTTAACACTGAAATATAAGCAATATCCTTAGTCTAATTAATTCTTGTTCATTATATTAACGAATCAGATAATTATAATTGAACTATAATTATAATTATGTGATAGTATAATTATGCCGTACTAGTATAATTATAATTATACTAGATACATAATTTATTTCTCTGTGAGCCATTTCCGACGATTCATTTTAAGTTAAGGTATAGTGATACTTATAAAGTTATAAAGTTATGCTCTTCAGAGTTTTAAATGGATAGATCTTAAAAATATTTTTAAAAT
This sequence comes from Caerostris darwini, assembly GCA_021605075.1. NCBI lineage: Eukaryota > Metazoa > Arthropoda > Arachnida > Araneae > Araneidae > Caerostris > Caerostris darwini. The sequence goes on from BPLQ01009987.1 coordinate 154,286, forward strand.
GCAACGAAAACAATTGTGATTTATGGTACATTTTAACTATGTAATTTTCTGATTTTTTTTCCTTCCCTCTTTTAAACTAGTTTAGGGTAGAATTATATTTTTAAATAATTAATCGTGCAGGTAGTAAAACTTTGAATCCTTCCCACGTTTAAAAAGAATTCGTGGAACTCAAAATGACCAAAATAGCAAAATTGCAAATTTGAAGTATCCATTTGGCTCCTTAAATTTTCATTTATTGCTACAATTTGCAAAACTAACACAAATACTGGCTATCGTAATTTTTTTGCAAATGACATCAAAATTCTTAAGAAGTTAATGTTTTCATTTGTAATGCATTTGTTTTAAATTCTTTAATGTTTTTTCTTTCTCATTAATACACTGGAATGTGTTACAGACTCCTACTTGTGCCTGAGTAACTTAACTTAACTTACTTCTTTCTTTTATTATTTAACTTACTAGCGTACATTTTTCTTTTGTTATCTAAATTCACGATGTAATTTCAATAATGTAAATTTAATTATGAATTAATGAATCAATTCCTCAATCAAGCCTCAAATCCTTCCCCCTTTTAAACTAGTTTATGAAAAAATATTATATAATAATAAATTATTAAAATTGTCACTCACCAAAAATGTTTTGTTTAGTGTCATTAAAAATAAAGCTAATCGTTTCTTTATAATTTCTTTGATATTATCGATCCATTACATACAATTTTATAACTATTATGTAAACATTTTTTCATTTTCTGATAATGCTAGTATTTAATATAAACTTTTTTTGATTAGGTCCTGATAAGTTGATATTAAAGGCTGAAAACCATCTTGTTTTCTGGTATAAAACTGCAAGCGTATAACATGTGAAAACTCATAAAGCTGAATGAACTCTTTATTGTCAATCAACATATGAATGACATATTAAAACCATTCACAATTAGAAAAGTAAATTAATTTGATACGGAATTATAAAAAAAATGTATATATAATTTATATTACGAAAAATCATTGTTTGTTAAAAATTTGTTAAAACATTATTTTTATGTTCAACATATGTGAATTTTTTTTTGTATAATAAGAAAATAATAACTAATAAAGTAATTAACAAAAGTTGAAGGGTTTTATTTTAAGGATTTATATTTATATATTTGTATATTGTTGTTTTGTCATATTAACTGTAATACTTTGAATTACTTTAAAGCTCAAAATGCAAAACTTGCAAGAGATTAATGGAGGCCGATTAATGATAGCCATATACCATTACTTTCTGTTACTGACAAAATTGATTAAAATTGTTTCTCAAAGTGTGGATACTTCCTTAGAAGCACTTAGTTAAACTTTATGCTTTGGGATCGTTATTACTTTTACTTTAGAAGAACACCATTCTATATGAGGCAACAAAGAAATGTCTTTGGATGGAAATTTACAAGGTCATATCTTACTTAATCTACAAGGTTAACTTAATTACTTAATTACAAGGTCTAATTTTATGATACTGTTGCGATGCACGATGGTTATGGTACATCGCAACAGTATCATAAGAGAATTACAAATACAAAATACAAAGGGGTAAAAACAATAATGGAAGTTCAAAAATGATAAATTTAAAAAGAAATATTTACAAAAAAGATGTTGACGCCAGCTAACAAGTTGACATTTGGGTGAAAATTACCTTTTTATGGATGTTTTTATTAATTTTTTTCTAGGGTGCTTTTTGGAAACATAGACAAACTCAAAAATAAATTATATGTAATCTGCATTTCACCAACAATGCAATTGCGAAGTTAAGTTGTTTATAGATTAAATCTATTTAAAAAGGATTTATAGTACCTTGTCTAGTCATAAGTGTAATCGGTGAAAAAATTGAAAGGGAGGCATGTGCGGAATAAAAAGAAAGCACATATTTTGAAAGTATTTGATGATTTTATATGCAATTTATTCCACAGTTTATTATGTCTTTATGTGTATTTTCATAATAATATTTTCATATATTTACATTAATTTATATGTCATGATTTCTGATGTCTTTTTACGATCAATCACCTCTTGATTACCAAACATATGGGACAAAAAATATGATTGTATTATGTTTAAAAATATACTAATGGAAGTTAATGATAATATTGTTATAGAAGTAATATTTTTAAGTGAATCCAATCAAAGTAGCAAGTGTATGGCAATGCAAACATTGAACTGGAAACATTATGCTCTTTAATTCAGTCTAATGCAAGTTTAATACATACCTGGTATAGGAACCATACATTCATTAAGAGTTCTAAATTGTAAGTATTTTAATTTTTACATCTGGAATATACTACTATAAGTCTATTAAATTATTAATAAATTATATCTATAATTAATAGAATTAATATAGACATAATAAGACTTTCATTATAAATAATAATGCTAATTAAACTTCTTTAAATAGATGTAATTGAGTAGAAATGGCAATATATAGTCATATTTATTTTCAGAATAATAACTGAGATTTACATTTAACTTTATATAGAGCATATTAATCTCTTTGTGTGGAAATTAAGTAAGGTTCATGGAGAATCTTGAGCATCTGTAGTAGTTGATTGAATTCTATATAATGCAAAAAATAAATAAAAGAATAAGAAAATAGAAATATCATATCTTATTTATAAATAATAGATGTCACATTATTCTAACTCATTATTCACTATAATTCTCATTATTTACTAATTATTCACATTAAATTCTAAAGAACTTACATGTTACTTAATTATGTTTAATCTATACTTGATTTATCACATGTTTTAGTGGCATAATAAAATATGTGTTTTTATAACAAACCAGGCACTTCACTTATCTGAAGGCTGCAAGCGGAAACCAGTTAAGAAATATTTGATTATTGTAAAAGTGATTATTTTTCTGTTTAATAAGCGTTAATTTAGTTTCAATGGTTTTTAATTTATTTTGATTTTTTGGGACCTATATGAATTTATATTTACAGTATCTTCAACTTTAGTAAAAAATTCGAATAAATCCTTTTTTTAAAATAACATTAAAATGTAAGTATAAACAATATATTTTTAATAACTGTGGTTTGCAAGTTTCGTAAGTAAATTTTTAATATTTGTATTACATATAATGGGACCAAAAGCATGTCCTTGCCTTTTTCTCATAGTAAAACCTAAAATAGTTATGGCTAGTTCTCTAGCCCCAATCTCTCATCGATGACCTCATTGATTGCATACTTTGTAGGTGTGCGATATTGCTTTCAGGGAGATAATTTTTCTGTCAGGGGCATTGGTATCCAAAAAATCAACATTCTTTCGTTTGTATAACATACACGAATTTTACTAGTACAATACGTTATTATTATTAGCACAATACGATAAATTACGAATTACTGGCAAATATCGTCAATAAAATTTAATTATTCCTTGTTCGCAGCATCTTCTTCTTTTCTCTTATCTTTAACACCTATACATCATATATCCATGAAAACATTTCCTCATCCTCAGTTTATGCCCAAAATCACATTATCCAGTAACTGTTTTGAGCAGTGTATTTCGAGACATCATCTGATCCAAGATTATTTTCCATCTCTAATTTGAGAATAAAATTGATGACATAAGTCTGAATAATAGGCGGATTGGGAATAAAAATTGCAGTCAAAATAGAAAACATCATTTCGAAAAGATGTCATTGAACATTGTCATCGAAAGAGAAAGTATTTGTATCAATTGTTTCTACAAACAAAAATATACCTTTAGGAAATTTGGAAAACCAAGAAGAGGGCCTTGTAATAATGAAGTTCTTTAACAACAACGCCTGTGGTAAAAAGGTTTTCTTTGTTGCAGATTTATATCTAAGAAATTCAGTAGTGTATTTTTCAACATTCCTGTCTTAAATAATTTAATAGTTAATAGTGAACTTATTATTAAAATACTACTTAGCAAATTTTGTAGAATGGCTTATGACTAACATACACTGTAGGAGTAACGTGCACTCGTGACAAAACAGGCTTTAGGACCTCGAGGGGTAGGAAATTCAAAGAAAAACGTTCCGAGGAGCAACAGTGTCCACACCATGCAGTCACGTAATCAAATTGCAGTGGTTGTTGCTGCAGGATATTATGAGGTTAAGCAAATCATATGCGGCAATTTTGATTATTCACAGCTCCATCTGAAGAAAAGTGCGCCTCATCTGACCACAGAATCTGCCAAGGCCATGTGTCATCAGTTTCCATTCTCGCCAAAATTCGGCTAGCAAATTCATTGCGTGTTTGGTGGTCTTGAGATTGCAACATTTGCACCACGTGGATCTTATACGGATACCATTTTAAAATGGATCGCAAAATTTTTCGTACTGTGGACTACCGAATCTCCAACTGATGTGACACAGATCGTGCACTTGCTGGAGAATAGCTGGAAGTGGAGGCTCTTTCAACAACAACAGTAGCGACTTCTCCGATAGTTTCATTTGCAATTCGTTTCCGCCCGCTTCCTGGAAGCACATCCAAATCTCCAGTCCCTTAAAATTCCATAACCATCTTCTTCAAACCATTCTTTGACATGGGCCCTTTTTGCAATCCCTTTATACGACGATATCCACGCAGTGCAGCTAAACTACTGCTGCCATTCTGATAAAACAGTTTTACCCGTAAAGCTCGATTTTTCTTCCGTAAGGGCATGATTAACGACGGCAAAGGCAAGCAAATGGATTTTCTGGTTCTGAGAGCAAATTGTCTTTCTAGGTTTGACTAATTGGCATAAAGAATTTTTGAAAATTGGTTCCCCTGGTGGTCAAAATTTGAACTATTTTTTTATTGCATAAATATTTTCCCCATGGCCCATATTCTGTATATATCCAGTTTCATCAAAATCCGTTGGGTAGAACGGGTTCTGAATAATGTCACTTTATTTATAACCTCCCTGTACATCATTTATTTTATATTCGGTTTTTACATCTAAATGTTTAGGAATATTTGCACATTTTAACTAAAGAAGATGTACTTTTTTTCCATCTTCCAGATATAAAAATTATTTAATATCTATCCATGATAAATCTTTTAATCAAGTCTCTTTTACCTTTAAGCAATTCAAAATTTCCTTCGCCTGATCAATTTTACAAGCCTGCTATTCTTCTGTCAGATAAAAATTTGGGAGAGCAAATGATTCGTTAGGTTCATTATAAACGTAAAATACTGGACGCGAATTAATTATAATCTCAATTTCGATCAAGACAGTTTGCAATTCTTCAAAAAAAAAAATTACGGTTTTCCTAAAATTTTCCTTAATACGATATTTGTTATCACTCATGTATTTATGCACTTATACACATGCACTCATACAAACGCTCTCACATTATGCACTCATACAATCGCACTCACATTATGTAAGCAAACGCACAAATGCATTTATACATACATACCTATACATGTATATATATATATATATATATATATATACATTTCTGCAGCCGCACAACAAAAAAATATACGCCCATTACTAACTTTTGTAATCATCGTTAGATCTTCATGTAAGTGGTATTGTTAAAAAATATTTCGAATGGAACTGTTTTATAAGGGAATTTAATGGACTGACAAAATTAATCACCATGATTAATTAGCAGCTACATCGAAATATTTCTATTATAGAAACGAAAATTTAGTTCAATCGATTCGTCATGGGAAAAATAGTATACTCACCAATTTTTGTGATAAATTTCTTATTAAAAAATTACAGTAAAGTCCCTATATGAATATTGAAATCGTTTTTAATATGTTACAATAATCTTGTTATAATTATAAACAAAAACAAAAAAACAAGAAAAATTTGCTTGACTTCATGGAAAAATATGTGTAAATGATACAGATAGTTCAAATAGTTTTAAATAATAATAATTACACAACGTAATTACTTTTCAGCAATTACACCATTTAGATTCAATAAAATCTTTAATGGCACCTTCTATGAGCGATGAATTCTTAAAATGTTTTTGAAACCGTCCTGTAAATTTACGTCTTCTTTCCCATGAATATTGGGTTATTTTGGGGAGAGTTGCTCAGTGGCTTACTAGATGACATAATAATAGTTAATAATAGTATATTTAAATATTGTTTTTTGTTTCAAAAAGTAACTACTAATCAGTTTTTCCCTTAAATGAAGTGAAGTATTTAAATGGATCATTACAAATATTAAGTAGAAAATGACAGTTCTTGTAATAATATCATATACTATTGTGACCAAAAAGTAAGACCAATTATTTTTTTTCAAAAACTCTGTATTTATACATCCTAATTTATTTCATCGCCTTCAAAGTAATTCTCTCCGGACACAATGCACTTATGACAATTTTTTTTCCAATACTCATTGCATGCTAAAAAGTCATCGTCATCGATGGCAGTCGACAAATCTCTTCAATCGATTCAAAACGGTGTACCCGGAGTGTCTTTTGAGCTTAGGTAATAGTCAAAAGTCGCACGGTGTGAATACGGGGATTGTGGAACGATATGGGTTTCATTTTTGGAGAAAAAGTTACGAATCAATGAAATGGGATCTTGCGCATTCAGTGTTTTCGGTACCAATCGAAATTTGACGCGTTTGAGGCCTAAAATGAAATTGGCCGATCCTTTTGAAATTCCAACATCATCATCAAGGTCTCTAATTATAAATCAACGATTTGAAAGCACCAAATCATTACTTTTTTGGACGTGAGCTTTGTCGATTGAGGTTGATGGTCCACCAGAGGGCTCTTCGTCTTTAATGTGTTTTCTGCCATCTTTGAACTGTTTATACCACTTGTAAACATTTCTTTCCGATACAGGAATGTCCAGTGATTCTCTAATCTTCTGCAAACAAAATGTAATGCAAGTTCTTTGTTCCAAAAATCGCCGGAATTAGTTTTAGCGTCTGACAAAGCCAAGCGTATCCCAAACACTAATGAATAACATCTAATAAGGACTTGTGGCATCCATGCCAAGGCGGGTTGAAGCTGTGTTGCGCTCCAATGGTGGGTCAACTCGTTATTGACAGGTGGTTATAATTTTTTGGCTCTTGAGTTTATATATATATATGGATGCCACAAGTCCTTGGTACATGGCCGGAGACAGATTGTATCAGATGTTTAAGCAACGGTCACGCAAATCCGAGATATTGCGAATTGGTGGTCTTTGAACTCTGAGGTGCCGTCCCAGGACATCCGAAATGTGTTCTATCGGATTGAGATCCGGTGAGTTAGGCGGCCCGGACCTTAACTGGAATTCAGCATCATGTTCCTGGAAACACTCCAACACAATTTTAGCCTTGTGACAAGGGGCGTTGTCATGATGGAACATTCCATTTCCAGTTGGAAAAACAGAGGCCATGTACGGGCGCAACTGGTCCGCAATGATGTTCAGATACCCTGTAGCATTCATGGTCTGCTCTACCACAATCACGGGTCCCAGAGACGCCCAACAGAACATCCCCCAAAGCCTAATACCGCCACCATCGGCCTGTATATGACCTTCTGTACATTGAGGGAGCAACTGTTCACCTGAAAGACGGCGTTTCCTGACACGGCCATCGACGTGATGAATGGCAAACCGTAATTCATCTGACCAGGCAACTCTCTCCCACTGATCCATGGACCAGTCACGATGTTCCCGGGCCCAGCGCAGGCGCAGTTGGAGATGACGTTTGGTCAACAAAGGCACACGAGTGGGACGTTTGCTGCGTAGCCCCATATTCAACAGTGTCCGCTGAACAGTGTGCTCCGATACTATTCTACTTGGCCCTGCAATGTTTGGGCTGTCAGCTGAGCCACTGTCTGGCTCCGGTTTTGCTTAACCATGCGAGACAATCTCCGACGACCTTTTTCTTTGATAGAGTGTGGACGTCTAACACCATGTCGTCTACTGCTGGTTTCACCGTCATTCATCCATTTTGCATAAGTACTAACAACTGTAGATCGCGAACAACCCAAGAGTCTTGCCGTTTCGGAAATACTTGTTCCGAGACTTGAAGCCATTACAATCTGCCCTCTATCAAAGTCGCTTAGATCTAGCCTTTCCCATCACACACAGAGGTAAGTGAAATAATGATTCTTCAGACTCTCCAGCAGCAGTTAAATACCACTTCCACCAGATCACGTTCCTTCCACGTCATCCAGGCGAGTTCATTGCAAAATGTAGGGGTGGTCATAATGTTTTGGCTCTTGAGTGTATATATATATATAGGAATCTTCAATTTTCTACGCCACTTCTACAAATAGCTAATAATGAGGATTGATATTTTTCTTTACATTTACCAAATTAACTACTAAACTTTAATTCAAAGTAGCTCTACTAACTTCATAGTAGCTAACTACTCTTTTTTTTAGTTTATTTACTTCAACCAATAGGAATTGTCGACAACAAAAAAAGGCGGATCTTTCTTTTATTGTTATTTATTGTAAATTAATGAAATAGAAAGGATTTTTTTTGCACGACTTCTGTTGATTCTGTTGTTCTGTTCTGTGATAAGAATTAAGGCTAAACATTTTTTTTTAAATTTTTAAAAAATAATTGAATAGAAGTTTAATTATTTTGCAATTTTAAATTTTTTATAAATATTTTTAAATTTTCGATAAAAAGTAATTAAAATACGAAATTTGTGTTAAGGTTAATTAATAATAACAGTTAAATCGGATGAAAATGAAGTAATTTGACAATAATGAAGTAATAATTCAAATTATCATATATTTATTAATTGTTGACAGTTTTATATATTTATAATTTTAAATTAATTCACAATTTATTCATTTTCTATTAAGTAACTCATTGTTTTAATAATGAATCTTTTTTTTTAACAATTTTTTTTATTTCAATACCTACAAATATTATAGTAAAGTATTTTATAAATAGTCTCTTCGTTTTGCAATATAGTATCTAGTTATTTATAATTTCTAGTTATTTTATTTTTTTATTCTTTTCAAATATTTTTATTAACGCTTAAAGTTTCATCTTATAATTATCGTGGCTTTTATTTAACATTTTTCTAAATATTTAATGTATAATATATAATATATAATATTTATTTATCTTTGTATTTACTTATTTAATGCTTTGTTTGTAACAGATTTTCATTAGTCTTGTGGTCTTTTCGTATTTCTAATTAATTTTTTTTTTACTTATTTTTGTTTGATGACATTGTAATTGAAAATAACAAAATAATAAAAAATAATCAAATCTTTTTTTTCAAATCTTACATTCCATCTGGGTACAGTGTAAACAAATTTAGTTACAATATATAATATAAGTATCTTTTTGAATCATTTTCAAATTCGAATTTTATTATTTTGAAATGTTTCTCAAAGAATCTACTTAAAACTTATTTTTATTCTTATTTTAATTTAACAAAAATGATAACAGGGCATGCTTTCTAATAGATATTAAAATTATAATATATGTTAAATATACAAGAAATTCTTTCTTATTAAATATTATACAGATATAATTCAGTATATATAAAATAATAAAAATCATAACATACATATTTTTATTGTAAATATATATAATATATATATAATAGATAATAAAATTATATATTTGACAATTCATAATAATTAATTAATAATTAGATAATAATAATAATTATAGTAACTTTATTTTATTACTTCTTTTGTTCTAAACTAAAAAGTAAGCATTGTGCAGATGATATATTAAAGATTCATATTGTGTTGATATATGAATGTTTTTATAATTGTATATCTATTTTAAGTATATATATATATTAAATTTCAATATATGAAAGTAATTATTTTGAGTCTTTAGGGATTAATCTTTTCTCAATAGATAAACTTATACTGTATTTTCTTATTGTGAAAGAAAAAAGAATTTTTGCACTTTAAATTTCAGTTTCACATTTCCTTATCTACTCTTCAGTGCGAAATTATTAAACAATAACAAACAACAAAGTTGCATCACCAGAGTAAAGTTGAATGGGTGGTTTTTATTCAATTGTTTTCTTAGAGAGGGTATAAAGTTCTCCAATTCTATAGATTATTTTGAGTAGAAGGCAAAGACTTTTATCTTTACAGTTTCTGTTTCTGAAGAGCATGAATAGTACAAGACGATGAAATTGAAGTGTCTTACTGTTTTTCAAAAGAGTTATCTCAAAGTACCTTGCTAAGATATAATTTTATCAACTAGTATTTAAACTTAGTTTATCGACTGGTATTAAAATTGGAACGAAACCGAGTGTCAACATAAGATCCTTGAGCAAGAGAAAGATAACATCCATTGGTTTTATGAAATATTCTTAAGCTAAAATAATGAAGCTTTTTACAATTGTTTTCCTCGTATTCGGATGTCAGATATGTAAGTATCTAAAAAGTTTTATAATTTATAAATTATCAAATAAGAGTTAAAAAAAGTTTTTGAGTAACATTGCTGTTGTTTTTTATTTCTTAGCTTCATATATTTGTATCTCTTCTAAAAAAATTATTTTCATTTAATTTATTAACTTACCACTAATCATTTTCTGTCTGTTGTTTCCGTTTTTTCATATTGCTTTGAAAGAATTTGCTATTATGAAGCGTGTATAACTTCATGTCGCATTATTTTCAACATCTGAGTGCGTTAATGAAGATTATCTACAGTTTTAATATCTGTTAGTAAGAAATGTCGGACTTTTTTCCCCCTAAAAATATCTTATATCGTAATAATTGATTTATTTTCCCCTAAAATATCTTAAAATAAAAGTTTAATTATTGCATACTTCCATCCACATTTGGCATTCGGAAAATGTATTAATTACTTATTTAACAAATATTTACGGCCTATCCTTATAGAATGTTGTTTCTGTAAAGAATATAATTTATTTTTAATTTTTAATATTGAATAATATGTTAAATATTCAATCATAAACATTTCTAACAAAAACGTCTTTATCTATTATTCAGCCAATGAATATTTGTACTACGTATATGCAAAAAAATGAAATGTTATTAAATACTTTTTTTTTCTTATTTTCTATAGCTAAGGTGTTATGCAATAACTGCCAAATAGAAAAATCTTTAAGTGGAACAATTTCGCATTCAGGAAATTCTGATTCAAATGAAAAGTGCTGGATGATACCAGTTACTGCAGGGAAATTTATTCGCATTCAAATAAATAGCGTAGATTCACAGGTATGTTCTTGAATCGAATAACTTTACTAAGAATTTTCTAATACACAGTCCAGTCACATTAATGTGACCACCTGTCAAAAGCCACAATATACACTCTTATATATTCTGGCTTTGAGTGGAGTGTGGAATGTGGTATTAAGTGGAATTCATTATATACACTCCACTGCAATGTGCTGCCACCTGCCTTTTGGGATTGATTATTTCACGTTGACGTCGAAAGTGGGTGGTGGTCACATTAATGTGACTGGACTGTGTAATTAAATCATAATAATATTTAATGTGTAATTAATTATAATGTTAGTTTTTAAGCATTATTTTAAAAAAGGGGTAGATTTAGAAATGTAACAGTTTTTACTCTCACTAAATTCTTTACATTTCAGTTCAAATTCTGATAACGCTCAAGTTGGAAGACAAAATTAATTTGAGTAATATTCTTACATCTGCTGCATCATAATTTAAAGGTAGTTTAACACATATAAACATTGCATTTTAAATTTAATATACACATTTTTCGGTGTTTCAAAATTGCAAACTATTTATAATAAAATCATGAAATTTAAGAGATTTGTTTTTAAACAATTACTTATTGCATTATAAGTTATTTTAAAGCCGAAAGAAAATTTACAAATTAATAGTTAAATTTTTCTTAAAAGAAAATTGTTTAGTAAAAAAAAAATGCAAAAATGCTATCAATAAGTAAGTTTTAGTAAATAATTTAAAAATGATAAGTGCGAATTTTCTGTTTGCATACATTCATGAGCAAGTTAATTGAGATTGTGACGATGTAAGCATCCCTCTTCGATATTTAGATTGCTCGTTGATGATTTCTTGTTTCGTCCACACGACATACAAATGCTGAAAATTTAGAAAAACAAAGAAGGCACCACCAAGGTTTATCAGTTGATCCATGAATTTGTGTACAATATTGAAGTTCAACAATATTTTCCGAATGCATTAAAGAAATGGAACTGTTATACAGGTATTAACGGAACTTTTGACAAATTAAAATCTAAAAAAGTCCATAAAAAGTCCATTTAATAAATAGAGAAATTTAGAAACAAAACTCTTTAATTAAGATAACCAAAATACTTTTTTATTTTATATGGAAAATGTCGTGTCAATATGAGTATTATCTTTTAGTAATTTTTTTTTATGGTAAAATTCTATATAATTATTGCATATGTTAGACTATATTCTGTGTGCGCCACCCCTTGGAAGGGGATGTTTGTTGGTCTCCGCACCAGACCGGATGGGCATTCGATTTGCGCAACGGAATGACCTGTTTCCAGTGAGTGCAGGTCATTTATCACAGCTGGGGGTGAAGGGGATATCTGTGGAAAGTATTTTATTTGGCAGGGGTCATAAAACGCTTCGGACCAGATGGCCAAGAAATCATTTCATCAAGACAGGGATTTGGATTTATGGATGGGGGTGCGTCTGCCCAACGGATATGGACGATGTAGGACGCCCTGAAAACAACAGACGATAAAGGGAGAGAGAGCTGCCCCATCCCTCGTAATGAAGGGCTGGAGGGCCCAGATGTAGAAAGCCTGACGCGGTCTCCGCGTAAAAGACAACAGACTTCATGTCCGGCTCAAGAGCCCCATGAGCGGTTGGCTCCGTGCAGCCACGAATCTTTGAACAGTGGTGATGGACTTCATTCGTCATGATGCTTAGGCGCCCGACTCTCGATTTAAACCAGATAGCTGGAGATACCCTGGCAGCAGCGTCATTTGAAAAAAGAATGTTGTACAATCCATGCGACATGATGTGGACAAGACTTCCATGCTACCCGACTGAAAAGCGTCATCTGATGATGTAAGTGACTTAATGCTTTTTATCACTGAACTGAAATTTTGAAGAAAAAGAAATAATGCCCCTCTTCCCTGGCTGTTACAAGTACTAATTTGTAGAGACCATCATCATATTATTTTAATTAGTAAACATAGTTTTGTATTAGTGAAATTGTGTATAAAATATATTTTTTTATTAATGCATTATCCGAATTATACTTTTTTTGATAACGTTAATTGAACGATTTTAATTCAAGTTTACTATTGTAAATATTAATAAATACATTTTTGTTTATATTTTAAAATTATGAAATTTTGTCTGTGTATTATTTCATGTGTGTTTCCTTTTCAAATTATATAAATTTCTGAAGGCATGCGGAGTTGAAGGTTTAATTTGTGGTATGAGTTATTGCGGTTATACATAATGGTTAGTGTGTGTGTTGGGTAAAACGGAGTATCTAGTTGTTTCTAGGATCGGGTTTTTGTTTTAATTTAAGGTTTTAAAGATATGACAACACCACAAAAAACAGTTCTGAATCTAGAGCGACTATCTTAAATCATTCAACAATTTTAATGGCATTCGTTACATGAAAATAACTTCAAATAAGAAACTCAAACTTGTGAGCCTTTGTAAACATTTTTTTAAATAATATTATCAAAAATAAATAAATATATGCATGAGTGTAAACAAAAGATTTCATCATTATTATTTTTTCCATTGTGATAGATTCCGGTGATAAAAGTAGTGATTAAACTTAACTTCTAAACCAGTTATTTCATTAAAATTCAGATTATGATGTGCAATATTTTTGCTTACATCTTATGATGGAGCATCATTATTAGCGCAACAGCCCATTGTAGACCAAAGCCATCTATCTACTGATAGATTTCGAGACGAGAGATGTTTTTCTTCTTTTTTTACGGGGTAGCGTTGCAACTCTAACTCTCAGCAGTCATAAGAGACCGAGACCTACGGTTTAAAGTGGATTCCGAACCACACTAAACCGTAGGTTCCGGGGATGAACGCCAGACAGCTAGCTACTCGGCCATTCAGGCCCCCTTTTGATGGATAACACCATTAAATATATAAATAAATAAATATGTATACATACACACAAGAGCCAAAACATTATGACCACCCCTACATTTTGCAATGAACTCGCTTGGATGATGTGGAAGGCACGTTATCAGGTGGAAGTGGTATTTAACTGCTGCTGGAGAGTCTGAAGAATCATTCTTTCACTTACTTCTGTGTGTGATGGGAAAGGCTGCGGATCTAAGCGACTTTGATAGAGGGCAGATTGTAATAGCTCGAAGGTGCGGAGCAAGTATTGTGGGTATACGTGGGTTGTTCGCGATCTACAGTTGTTAGTACTTATGCAAAGTGGATGAATGACGGTGAAACCAGCAGTAGATGACATGGCGTTGGACGTCCACACGCTATCAAAGAAAAAGGTCGTCGGAGACTGACAGGAGCCAGACAAACAGGAACCAGACAGTGGCTCAGCTGACAGCCCAATACAATGCAGGACCAAGTAGAATAGTATCGGAAACAGTGTTCAGCGGACACTGTTGGATATGGGGCTTTTGCTGGCCAAGCGTCATCGCCAAATGCGCCTGCGCTGGGCCCGGGAACATCGTGACTGATACATGGATCAGTGGGAGAGAGTTGCCTGGTCAGATGAATCACGGTTTGTCATTCATCACGTCGATGGCCGTGTCAGGGTACGCCGTCTTCCAGGCGAACAGTTGCTCCCTCAATGTACAGTAGGTTATACACAGGCAGGTGGTGGCGGTATTATGCTTTGGGGGACGTTCTCTTGGGCGTCTCTGGGACCCGTGGTTGTGGTAGAGCAGACCATGAATGCTACAGGGTATCTGAAGATCATTGCGGACCAGTTGCACCCTTACATGGCCTCTGTTTTTCCAGCTGGAAATGGAATGTTCCAACAGGACAACGCCCCTTGTTACAAGGCTAAAATTGTGTTGGAGTGGTTCCAGGAACATCATGCTGAATTCCAGTTAATGTCCTGGCCGCCTAGCTCACCGGATGACAATCCGATAGAACACGTTTGGGATGTCCTGGGACGGCAGCTCAGAGTTCAAAGACCACCAATATCTCGGATTTGCGTGACCGGGCTTAAACATCTGGTACAATATGTCTCCGGCCATCTACCAAGGACTTGTGGCATCCATGCCAAGGCGGGTAGAAGCTATGTTGCGCGCCAAAGGTGGGCAAACTCGTTATTGACAGGTGGTCATAATGTTTTGGCTCTTGAGTGTATGTACATATAGATATATATACATATATAAAGTGTTAGAATTTTATATGGTACTGAATAATTAATTATATATTAAAATTAAACTACCTAAATTTTACATAATAATGGCTATTCAGAGCGTAACAATAAAAATGTAGCATAATGAAACTCTACTACAAATAATTTTAAAAAATTACTGACGAGAAAATTAATGTCACTGTTCTAAAAGCGTGGGTAATTTTAATTTTTCATCAAGTTTCATTCCGAAATGCAGAGTTTGTTTAAAAACTGTCATACAAGGCACACCAAACTTCTAGAACAGTGACATTAATTTTCTCGTCAGCAATTTTATTCTTATGTTAACAATTATTTTTTACTTTTTAGTTTGATTAACTCTAAAAGCATGCTTTTTTAGTGTTTTTAAACTATAATATTTAAATGAGGTCCCGGTACGGAGGACTGGTTCTTACAATAATTAAATTGTGAGTAAAACAAAGTCTAAATGCGAATATGTCAATTCGAACAGGGAATCTCTTGCTCCGTAGTCAGGCGCGTTATCCGTTGTGTCGCTGCCCCACGTAGGTGTGAATGTCTGAAAGATGTCTGTAAATGTTTTTTCGCAGTTTAAATAGTGTGTATGAGGAGAAACAGATCTTCAGGGAAAAAAATGATTCGCCGATCAAGATGACTTTTCAAAGGCTGTGTGTTTTAATCACTAATCCTGGAGATCCTAATCATGATCAGATAATAAATTTATCAAAATATTTTATTGTCGTCGGTCCTTGATAAGTCTATAACGTTTAAATTAAATCGGATCGCTTAAAGTAGGGTAAAATCGAGCCCAAAGAGTCAGTTACAAACATACATACAGAGGAAACTAATAGAAGCGTATTAAAAAATGTTCTATCTGAATTTTTAATAAATTGATTTATTGTTTTAGGTGTCCTCTTGTTCAGACGCTTTTGTAAGCTTTTCTGTGCCGGAAACGTCAGAGGAGTATAAAACGTGTCCTGGTGACAGCAACACAATTGTTTCATTAGGGAGTGTTACTGTAAAACAATATATTGTTTACTATAGCTATACGTTATCTTTCAATTTAAGCTACACCATAAGTAAGTCACAATTTATGCAGTTTTAATGTTGTAATAGTTGACGTACTTTGCAAATTCACTGAAAAATTATTTTTTTTTGCATCTCAAATTGCAATAAGACTCATTTGTAATTTTTTTCATGGCTTTAATTTAAAAAAAGGGATTTAGAAAACAATTAAAATATGATTTAATGTTGGAGTTTAGAATTTATGTTATAGTTAGGAAAATATAATAATTGAAAATGTAAAAATTTTAAGTCAATTACATAAGGGCAGAGAGGCCTGACGCATAATAAATTGGTTTTTCAAACTGGAGAAAAAGAGATTAATATTAATTCCTTTCTCGGCAATATCTCAGAACAAAGAAATTCAATTATAAACACTAGGCATAACGTGAAATCTTATGCAGCAATTTCTTGAAGCCTCTATGCTATTCATCATAAGTTAAAAATTTATAAAATAACAAGAAATAAACAATAACTTCATTTGTTTGTTATTGTGGGATTTTTTTTTTTTTTTGCTATTTTACAAATTATCTCTTAATTTTATTTAATTAATTCCTTCTATGTTTATTGGGTTTCAATATATTTTCCTAAAATTATTTAAGATAGACATCTTTATTATTATTTACAATGTTTATTTTTAATCATTATTTGTATACTTTTGTTATAATAATTGTTTCTTAATGTATTCTTAGTGATTTAAATATTATAAACCTGCTTATTAACGATTTATTTCAGAGGATATCGAATGCATTAACAAGGATAGCTTTCGTTGCGATGATAATTCCTGTGTTCCTTCATCTAAAGTTTGTGATGGCGTAAAAGATTGCTCAAATGGAGCGGATGAAGTTGGATGTGGTATTTATTTTATACACATATTAAATTCAATACGAATATTATTTAATCCAATTTAAGTGTGAATTAGTATTACTGAAACTGTGTATACGATTAATTTTCTTTCAATGCATCTGAAAGCACATAAAAAATAAATAAAATCTTATTTTGATTCTAATTAAACCAATGTTTAATCTCATAAAATTTTCGAGGGACTCCTAAAGAATGGATACACGGATATGTTCAAAGGTCCTGTGTAATTGTGTTTAAAAAGGAAACGTTTGTGCTTGTTTTTTACAAATGGAGAAATGTTTAGAATAACTGATTAAATATTTATATATTTTAATTCTGTTAGCTTTAAAACCAACAAAATATGCTAAATTCTTACCACTAAAAATTAATCTTACAAATATAGCTAATAAACTATAAAATTATTTATCATGCATAGCTTTAAATTGGGTAAAATTACAGATTTTCTTCAATTTCAGAATTTTTTTTAAATAAAATAAACACAAAATTCGATCCGTAGGTATTTTGAATCTTCATATGCAGGAAAATATTGTTAATTATTTTAAGCAATCTCTTTGTTTCTGTAAAGAATTTTCAGAAATTTTGGAAATTATATATTTGGTATTGATTTAGTGATTCCCACTTTTGTGAAAGCATCGTCTATGCTACAGAAGCAATCAACACTGATGATATTTTCTCAAAGTATTATCATATTTTCTGCTCTTTGAACAATCACATATGGACGAAACGGTTCCATATTGACAAAAGATCAGAACAAAGAGGACAATTTTCTGCATTTAAAATCCGATTATTTTATCACAACAAGCATCCTAATTGGCGAAGATTGTTTCATGTTATCAATGACCACCTTGGTGGAATACAATTTGGCTATGCAAAATACTGCAACTTGCAGATTTATACAGAATACTTACTGAGTTTTGCAGTTGCTTGATATTATATTAAAATATAATATTATTACAGATATATTACAGTTTCTTCCTTATAAAATGCTTCATTGAACTGAGAACTAAAAATTCAAGAAAAATATTTATGATTTTATATTAAAAAAAATAAATAAATAAAACAAAAATTTAAAAAAAAAAAAAAAAAAGTAACATGTAATTTAAGATATGAAAAATAGTAAATGTGTGTTGTTGTACTTGATTAACTTTAAAAAAAAATTATTTTAAAATATAATTTTTGAGTTAAATTATATATATTATATTACATTTTTCAGGAGTTATCAAGCAAGGAAGACGAAAATGCTGTCAATCATATAATAAACTTATTCACGCATTTTTAAAAAATATATTTTTAAAGAAATTCTTAGACTTAGAATTTTAAAATTCTTTCTAATTTTTAGCATTTTGTTTATTGACTAATTAAAAATTATTCGCAAATAAGATGAATGCACCTTTTTTTTTACACCCGTAAAATGTGCTTTTAAAGATAAATATTACATATTTTGAAATTATTTTGTTTTATTTTAGCTGTCAAATTAAATTACCAATTTAATATATCTCTTCTAATTGGCACATCAATATAATATCAGTATTTTTTTATAATTTTCAATGAAACAAATTTATATATATGCAAAAAATTCCTTTCTTTTTCATTATTTCTTATTTTTAAATAGTACGATTTACAAAAATGTGTTTCTATATTACGCCGATTTTTTAGAAACTGGGATTTTCGCTATTAAAGGAATAGCAGAAGCTCGCCAGAATGCGATATCATGGCTAAAGAAGAAGAGATCTGCCTTTTGGGGATGGCGCGACTACACTTCAAGGGCTGTCGTAGCTCTGTACTTGGCTTCAGATGCAAACTTCAACGGGGCGAAGAAGAAGAATTAATGGCTAAACAAGCTGAACTGAAAACTGCTGTTGCTCTGACGAGGTGCAAATGAATTTGCTTTATTATTTTTTTTCTTTTTAATTAATATTATATTTAAGTACATGTTTCTAATTATATTTTTACATAGGGCCACAATACACGTAGTACACAAAACATAGATAGCTCTCAATTTTTAGGAAGTAAATCTGTTACAAATGACTAGCCAGACTTTGAATATCATAAGGAAGAAAATCCAAATAAATAACCAGAAGTAACAGGAACCTGTGATAAAATGTCTCGAAATCTTCGCTATTATACTTTCAGGAAACATTAAGTGCAATAGATGTTCCCATTAGGAATAAGTGAACTCGCAATCAGGTAATAAAGGAGCTCGCAGTATTTTAAAAGTAAATCTTTTTTAATTTTAACTCTTTAGTCATTAAGTAAAAATAATTTTTTTCCGAAATAAATTTTGTGCAGTTATTTTAAATTGCGTTACTTGCTTATTCGTAAATTTATAATTTAACTGTTACACTAGTAACAATGCAATATTAGAATCGAAATTATTTCTGAATAAAAGTTAACAGGAACAAAACTTACAAATAAGTAACATTTCAAAATTACATAAGCAAATATAAAAATTACATAAGCAAATAAATGTTTCTTTTTTTTTGTTTATACTCCCTGTGGAGCATTCTATAACTGTGTACTAGATCCATGATTGTAAAAGAATATATATAAATAAAATTTCACATTTCGTGATTACAAGAACTTTTGAAGAAAATCAGTGAATTTGAAAGTTGTCAGAACAATGATATTTATATTTCAATTATTGAAAATTAACGTAAACTATTTAAGCTAATCTTAAGGACTGGAACGCGTTGTTGATTCAATAAAGATATTTCTACATTAGGCGATATCCCATTACGGTAGCCGTTCTAATAGTGTGAAGGAAATTCCAAGGTTTCTGACTGGACAATATATCAAATCATACGCTCTGATAAAGAAAGTATTTTAAATCTTATCATCTCAGAAAACGCTTTCTATTAAGGAAAAAAATTCTTCCATTGCCTTAAATGAAATTTATGAATTGTTTATTTTTGTATAATTGTTAATGAATTGTAAAAGAAGAAACATATTTCAACTAAAATGTCTTTTCGGAGAAACGGTGTCCAAGTATACTCAACAAAAGTAAATTTCACTGATATTTTTTCATCCGTTATAGCCCAACTTCATTATTGAAAGTGTTTAGAAAATTATATATTATACAGAAAGATGTAGTTCATATTAGTTAATTTATAATTCCTGTAGCAAACTATCAGAAAAAAGAAATGGACCATTCATAGCTTCAACAAAACTTACTTTTTAATTCATTAAAAACAGCAAAATGTAATCCACTTTTCTAAATTTTAGTTAATACTTAAAGGAAACTTTTCATAACTTTTTATCTTATGCATATACTACTTTATATTAATACATTTTTTTTTTTTTACAATTTACTACACACTCTGCAAATAGAAATGTACTACAAACCTATTTCTAGATTGTAATCAGTTTATTTGAATACATTTAAAGATTTAAATCACAATACTACTTGGAAAAATATAAACAACAATAAATTAATATTCTTGTTATTAATCAAAAATTACTACAGAACCTAAGGTTTCGAAAACTCCTGTTTTTATAAAAATATACTGATTTTGATTTTTGATTATATGAGTATGTTTCTGTTATTTTACTGATAATCATACATATTAATAAAAAGTAACTAAAACCCCTAAAATTTCAAAATTCCTATAACTATAAAAACTCAGTAATTCTGAATTTTTTAATTTCAAACAGTGCATTAGAGTATTAGTTTCAAACAGTGAATTAGTGTATTAGTTTCAAACAGTGCATTAGTGTATTAGTTTCAAATGGTGTATTAGTTTTATATATAAAATAATTTTTCTTTTTTTCAACCTAGATCATCCCTAACTAACAGCGAATTGAGCATGTTTATCAATTCTTTGTTGGTAACTTGTCACAATCCTCGGAAATTCTACGGACACAACCTGGTGACGCGCTTGAAGGAACAAGTGAAGGAGTCAAAGGGCTTCACTCATCCTTTTTCATACTTGGCTCTCTGCAATGCTCAGGAGTCCTGGCCTCAGAAAGCGATTGCAGACTTGAATAATATTCTTAACAGTAGCTCAAACTATCCGTTTATTGAAGGTGAGTTTATCTTTCATTGCAATACATTTTAAGAAATTTCATAGTAATTTCAAATTAATCTTTGAAATTGAAATCTTATCAGAGTTAACAAACTCTTAATAATTTATTTAAATGCTTATAAAAATAACAATAGATGCTTCAAAGTGTTTTTCTGGGATGTTCACTTTTCTCTTCGAACAGATTTTGATCAATATCAATTTTCTCTTAATTGTGCATAGGCAATGCCAATTCTCCAAGATCAGGGGTCTCCAAACTTTCCATCCTTAGGGCCATACTGTTTACTCCAGTAAGTACCAAGGGCCAAAACTGTTTTAATTTTTCTGTCATTATCTATATAATTACATAAATCTCATTAGTATTTTTTTACAAGTGGATACCTCGCGACTTCATTCGCGTTAATTTAGCTTTTCCGTTCCTGAGGGATTTTCAGGATAAAAATCACATGTTTGATTCAGGATATATAGATTCCAAACATCGATATGCACACATATGCGATACTCTTTACCACAACAAAACTACCGAGGGTAACAGCGGGATGTTCACTAGTTTGTAATCTTAGTGGGATTCATTTCAATTATTTGTTAGTTGTTCTGCTTAAGTTAAGTTTTCTGCGTATTATGCTTTCCATCAAGCTTCACATAGCAAGTAAATAAAACCGAGTTATTATCATTCTGTGTTTTTTATCCAACTTATTAACCTGTCGCGGGCCGGATTTGGTCAGCGGGCCGTAGTTTGGAGACCCCTGTCCTAGACTATGCAAAGTCTTCTGGTATACACAAGTACCAGATATTTAGTA